>WSTX01005522.1:0-14071 GCA_019633405.1 Tulasnella sp. 408 | reverse complement strand
TTAAGAGCGGATATGTGGGACTGTACTTCGTCAGAAATCGACTGCCAGGCCGCAATCTCATTCTGGATGCAGTCACGAGGTGTTTCGGGGTCGGGAAGGCTATAACAATACCGTTAACATGGGCGCTTCTAGAAGTCCAAACAAAAGTACACTTACGATTGTGACAGTCTACGAGTTTCGACTATCTGAGCCGATAATGCTGAGACTTTCCCTTTGATAAGCTCCTTCAGTTCCATGCCAGTCTTGAGTTTGCTTTTGGTTTCCGGATATGTACGCGTTTGATGGTGCCCAAGCTGAATCTCAGAAAACTTCGTTCTTGCTGTACAGTAGGATGCCTGACCCTCGTCAAGGTGAGATGACGTTGGGAGGGGATGGAAACGGCGTGGCAATGGCGACGGCTACCAACTCTGCAGTCACATCCGATCACCGGACAGTCATTGTCGAGGGAAGACAAAGACAGCCAGAAAAATATCTGCACCTTACAGAGCTCGCAATCGCCAGTTAAAGGGCACTCAGATACGGAAGTATATTCGGGCTCTGTGAAGCATGTGGGTGTATTCAAAGGATAACCTTGTCCCGAATAAGGTGACCTTGCCAACACCTCTAACCCCGATGATACCCCATCGTAAATTACGGATATTCAAAGCAGCAAATGGTGTCGTGAGGTGTTTTAATAGAGCGAACGCCCGTCCGTAACCCTGCGGATATTCCATGATCACGCATGTTATCCCCGTTTGCCGAGCCCCCGGTCTCATGCCCCTTGTCAACAATCAACCCGTGTATTTCGTTATCGAAAGTGAAATGGTCCCAAACACGGGTGAGGCGCCAAAACAATTTCTCGTGTTTGTCTTTGGCACCGCAGCAGAGACTAGGAGTCCCCTTGTCCATTCACAGAAACCAGCAGCTTTCTGAACGTGATGCCGATGAGATTCACACCAGGCATACTCATTTCGATTGTCCTAGGAAGCATTAAACATCACGCAATACCCGCATATCAAGAATCAGGGCCTCTATGTCACAACTCACGACAGTAACTGGGAAGAAACAACGGGGAGGTTCGACTCAGATGCTCCTCGTGTATGGCTCCATCAAGAGAACTCACGTGAATAAGGAGCTGAAAGAACAAAGTATCGGATTCCGCCTAATCATCTCATTCATTTGGTGCAGCGTACGTCGGTGACCTCGCCCTGAAGCTCGCTGAGCTCCTCCGAAGGCAGCTTGCCGCTGTCGATATTCATGTGTATTGAAGTTATCGGAGACTTAGTTACTCGTTTCCCTTTGAACTTTCTGTCCGAGGTCCTAGTCCGGACAAGCTGGAGGATTGAAAGGAGGTCCGGGCGATCGGTAGCGGTGAACTCGAGGGACGTCAGCTTTGGGCAGAGGCACACCGGCCCGTTGTTTTCGTCCGTAGATTGGACCACTTTCTCCAATACCACATGCCAAGGCTTCTTGGACTTGAGGCGCTGGTAGGAAGGAATTAATAACTTGTTGAAGTTGGGGAAAAACTCGTTTGCCGCGGTAAGGATAGGGGTAGAATTTTGACATGCTGGTGGGTCCATAAGTAAGGAGGTGATGGCGGCCAGAGTAGGTGCGCCGAGACTGGAGAACAGTTCTCTGAAAGCGATTCGAGATCCTGTGTTTTCCCGCTCTTCGTTCGGACTCGGGATACCAAACCGGAAATTTTTTGCTGAAAGCGTCACACGCGGCCCGTCAACCTTGAGGTGAATGGGCGTGGTGATCCAATTTTGAGTAAGTTGGGAGAGGATGACGGCAAGTTCGACCTGCCAACCATCTCCGAGGTTCTCGACTCTGACCGATAGGGTCGTTGTTTTGGGGTATTGAATACACTGCAATATGTTGCAGGTTGGTTGCAGAGATGGACCCGAGAGATGGAGGCTCATGAGTCGATTGAGGGAGATCCCGGTTGGTGCTTCTTGTAGATCGTCCGGACAACACGTTACAGACCGCAAGGTTAAGTATTGCAAGTCAGGGCAGCTTTCGAGAATTTTGACCAGCTCTCTTAGTGTCGGAGCCCTTGCGTTTGAGTTGGACCTGCCGAGGAACTCCAGGGACAACGAACGAAGGCCCCGAAGGAATGCAGCATTCCAAGGAATGGACACCCCGAGCAATCGTACACTTGTAAGATTTGATGTCGCGACGGAGTCCATCTCGGCGTGCTCCGAATTCGTATGGCCACTTCGGATCGCGCATCCACCATAAACCACGAGGTCGACAGATTGAAGATGAGGAGCAGGGGCGAATAGCAAATTCTCGAACGCCTGTTTTACGAGTGGGCCATCAGATCCTACGTACACCACTTCGCGGAACGCGAGACGTTTGGCCCAGACATCCTCCAGGAGCTTCCTCGAGGGTGGGTTCCTGCTGGAAGTATAGTCCATGTATATGGTAACCGGCATTTCCCTGGAGAGTTTGAGAAGTCGATCATGTTGACTAGGGGGGTCCTGCGTGGATAGGGTTGTCCAGAAGGTTGATGGATTTGTATTGATTACGTTGCTCCAGGTACGGCACACAAGGAGGAGTTTTGTTCTTCTTTTATGATAACCCGGTAACGGTAGAGCCGTGGAGAGAATCATCGCCAGGATTTCCACAGGCAAGCGGTGAATAGGTAGGAGCTCGTTTTGACGTGTTTTTAGAGTGGATATTTGGGATTGTACCTCCGTGAGGATCGACTGTCGGGCCGCAATCTCATTCAGGATGCAGTCACAAGGTGTTTCCGGGTCGAGAAGACTATAAAAGTACCATGACCATGAGCGCTTGCAGAAACCCGAACAAACGTACACGTACGCTCGCGACAATGTAAGAACCTCGAGCACCTGAGCTGACAGTGCTAGGACTTTTGCTTTGACAATCTCCTTCGGTTCCATGTCGGTCTCGAGTGTTTTGGTGCCCGTTTGTATCTGCATTTGATCTTCTCTCTAAGTCTTTCGGTCAGAAAATATCCTATTGTAGCGTGGTCAGATGCCTTACTGTCAACAAGGTGAGATGGTGTCTGAAAAAGATGGAAGTTGTGGCGAATGTCAGCGGCCATCCACTCTGTAGTCACGTCCGGCCGACCCCCCTCACGGCCGAGCCGAAGCAAGATATTCTGACACCTTTGATCATCTTATAGCCAGTAAGCCACCAGCTATAAAGCAGCCAGATATGGACATATATCGGGATCCGCGGAGCATGTGGGAGCATTACTGTGTGCTGACTCGGGGGATTCACTTTTCGTCTCCGGCAAGGCAACCTCGTCAACACGACTACCTCTAGAGCTCTGATTATTCTGTACCATAAGTCATCAGCATTCTTGGAGACTGAAAATGATGCCAGGAAGAGGTGCGAACAGAATGGCCTCCCTTTTGTGGGTTCCAGCCCATGATCACGTGTGTTGTCCGATTCGGCAACTCCGTTTGCCGAAACCCAGTCTCACGCGCCTCCCCAACGATCAAGCCGTTTGTTTCGTCCACCTTCGTCTCTCCCTCCCCCTTCGCCAACGCAGTCCTACCCGAGGAGCGCAAAAGCATGCACCTGCGCCCAACTGCAACGAGCTCTATCCTCTGTGTAATGACAAGATCTTCGGCTCCTAGCACGATTGCAGCTGCTCGTCTCGCTTTGACTTCTGGACATCTGCGCAGCACCGCCGGCTCTGCTTTCTCGACGTCAGCTGCATCAAGGAACATGCAGGATATAAAAAACGTTACTATCTTTGGCGCGGGTCTTATGGGTGAGTACACCCGCTGTTCGTCTTGTGTGTTGGTGCTTTCCAACCGATCTGTCTCTCGCCCCCTAGGTGCCGGTATCGCGCAAGTGGCCGCCCACGTCGGCTTCAAGGTCCGTATTATACTAAGAAACCTCAATGCCACACCATCAAGCCTCAGTTCTGATCCCCTAGGTCACACTGTGTGACGTAACGGACGATGCGCTCAACAACGGCAAGAAGATCATCGAATCCTCTATCCAACGCCTTGCCAAGAAATCTCCAGGCGCACCGCCTTTCTCGTCAGAGACTGTCTTCTCAAACATTAATACCACAACCGACCCAACTCGCGCCGTCTCAGAAGCCGACTTGGTGGTTGAAGCCATCGTCGAGAACCTCAAAGTCAAGCAAGATCTCTTCAAGTTGTTGGACGGGAGTGCACCTAGCTCATGCGTATTCGCCACAAACACGAGTAGCTTGAGTGTGCGCGAGATTGCGGAGAGTTGTTCCGACGATAGGAGGAAAAGGTATCCGGGCGGCCGAAAGATTTTTTGGCAGCGGGTTGTCTGACCGACCATTTGAATAGATTCGGCGGCTTGCACTTCTTTAATCGTAAGTGCTTGTAGAAGGCTTTGGATGTGTCTCGAGCTTACTATCGTGCACTTGGATTCAGCTGTGTACGTCAACCAAAGGGATGTTGGCCGAACCACCAGACTGATGCCACATCATCAGACCGCAGATGAAACTTGTAGAAGTGGTGAAGGCTCCCGAAACGGCGGAAGAGACAATCGAAGCACTTCTCGCTGTTTGCAAGAAGATGGACAAGACCGCCGTCCGATGCACTGACACACCAGGGTACGTGGCCTGCGTTCGTGGTTCATAAACTGCCCTGCTTACGCGTCGCCACATTTGCATGTAGTTTTATCGTCAACAGATTGTAAATAGGCGTCGCTAACTGAAGCCACAAGGTCTAACCGATGGAACTACCATTTTTACAGACTCGTTCCGTACATGTTCGAAGCGATCAAGATGGTTGAGCGAGGCGACGCCTCCGCAGCCGACGTCGACGTCGCGATGAAACTGGGCGCAGGTACGCAACTCTGGCTTTGATGTTTTACTTAACGCGAAGGGTACTCATTCCTCCTTTTTCTAAGGTCATCGTGAGTAGAAAATTGCTGCTGTGGGACGTCCGTGGGTCACTTTTACTAACGGCGAATCGTCCTCGCCTCTACCATGAAGCCATGGGCCCACTCCAGCTCGCTGACTTCGTAGGTCTCGACACCTGCCACCACATCATGAGCGGATGGCGAGAGAAGGTTGAGAACGGTGAAGACGTTGGGCTTTCGAAGGACCTGGTCACCGAGTCTAAGATGCTCACCGACCTTGTTGCTTCTGGAAAGCTTGGTCGAAAGAGTGGAGAGGGCTTTTTCAAGTACGAGAAGTAACGTAGTCGATGATTTTGTAGTGTCCAAAAATCCGACAGCCCTAGCCTAGGCATAGGGAGTTTGCACTGCGTTTTACCTGTCCCGATGGCCCCGAGCCCTTGACGCAAAACGACCTCCTTTCTAGTAAATCAGGAGCTTCGACCCGTTATCGGCGCATCTGTTTCAAAGCGCTAACGGCAATAAAGGGACCGTGCACAAACAAAGCCACATTTAACGTCGCTCACCTATTTCCGGAGGGTGATCCCCGCACGCCAACCACATCTCTGCATCTATTATACACAGGACTCGGATTCTGCAAGTGATGCAGCGTGTCACCAGCTAGAGGCAGATGATCGCCTTGTGGCCCGAACCAGGTGACGCCGTTTCGCCCAGACCGTGGATATAATTAGAAGAATTCCAAGAATGGGAACCAAGACTATGTAAAATTCATACTGTAAAGTTATCAGCGGAATCTGAACCTCTGTGCAAGGGGTCACTAGGCCTTGGCGTGACGTGTGGTGAGAGGATGCTGTGCTTTCTCGGTATGCATGCCTACGAAAAACTCTTGGCAGGCCCTCAAGCAGGGTGATCATGATCGAGCGCTCTCCCATAGAATAAGCCCATCTTTTAAAGCGAAGACATCAGGCCAGACTCCCCCCGTATCTCAACTCTTAGCTGACTAGCACTGGCTCCCAAGCCCCTGCAATTATGGCCCCAAGGGTTCTCCGAGCCATGATGAACGATATTGCGGTCCCAGAGTAAGTGTCATTCCTCCAGAACTTTCGACCACCAAGCGAACAACCTCTCCCTCTGTTTCTAATCAACCAGTAAAGAGCACATAACACACGAAAAAGCGCGATTCGTACCTCTTTCCCTCAACCCTTTTCGAGACCTCCGAGCAACGGATGATGAGAGGGGGAGGGACCAGAATGAGCGAGTCCACGAACGACCCCCAGCGTGGATCGAGCTAGTACGAAAACATATGGATCACAGTTTAGCCTAATATTGACACGTTATGACGACGGACTAGGCTGGCGACCTCGCCTGGACGGCCACCTTTTCGCAAGTCACTTCTAATACGTCCGTCACGAGCTCGATGAAGGTAGGGAGTTACGTCGTGTTTTTTGCACTAACTTGGCATCTTTGGGCAACCCAGGAAAGTGTATCTATCAACCCATCGTTAGGTGAAGGCACTGACTTGGGCCGGCACGGCAGATAATCTACGACATGAAGTACTACACAAATGACTGGTGGCACCGAGCGCTGTTTGTATCCCAACTGGTCATCTATGCCGCTCTCACGGGTTTCTCAGCATCTTTTAATGTCGGGTGGGAGCTAAACGAGGATGTGATGCATCCTTTTATTGGCAATGGCACGGTCGTTACCCATACGGATAGAGCCATCCTGAAGAACGAAATTTCATCTATGGAAAGAAGTCTCATGGGAGTCAACGTCGTACTATGTGCCAGTAGAGCTATCTTACTCTTACAGTACCTCAGAGGTTCGTTCTCGACAATCATTCAGCCTCCGTTCCTTAAGGTCCAACTAATACATGACCTTGCTCTCGGTAGTCATATGGTACCGTCACCGGACCAGACACTTCTGGTCCTGGCGCTTTTATTTACTGCCTGCTTCAACCCTGGCAGCTGGGTGCATTTTCCTAGGCTGTTTTCTCGTGATGAAAGAGAAGGATGGCAGCAAGTCGGTCGCTGTGACGCAACTGACTCTTTGGGTATGTTACTTCGTTCTACACCAGCGGTATATAAATACTTTCAGCTGGAAGTGCTGAGCTTTACTATCCTCCAATTCTTTTAGCTGTTGGCGATCGGCATCCAGATACTAGCTGCAGCGCTCACTCCCGAAGACGATAAAAATGTTCTGAAGAGTGACAGTAATTTGACGTCTCGACTGGCCACTTTAACGGTCATCATCCTAGGTACCAAATGTCGCTGCTCGAGCCCGAACTATTTTTCACTAGTTTAATGGCTGAGATAGGTGAGGGCCTCGGTGGCTTTTGCGGTACCCTCCGCAATAGTATGAACCCCCTTGGCATGACGTTAAAGATGTTTGGTGAAGCCTTTTCGTAAGTCTAGGCTCACTGAATTCTAGCTGCATTTCGGTTCCGCGCTTAAACAATTTCACATATTTAATCTCCATTTTCAGGAGCCTGCTCATCCTGTTCTGCATTTGGCTTCTGTACTTTGACGGTAACGGTCTTTTTGCTTTATCGCTGCTATCGGATAATTACTAATAGACTTACATAAGGATGTCAACTCGAACGCTCGAGGATCAGACTACGAGATAGCTTGTGGCTGTGGCTGCATTTTCCTCTACATCTCGGCATAATAATGATCTTTGCGGGCATCAAGAATCTGTTCAGTGAGCATTGTTTCATTGTTTCTCCCCCCCCCCCCAAATAATATCTTATACGGACTATCATCATCTGCCTCATAGTCGTAGGGAATATCGCAAAGGCGAGGTTCCTTCTCCTCGAAGCCAACTATGAGTGGTCAAAGTACTTTGTTGATAACGGGCACTATCCTGAAAACTCTCGATTGGAAACTCTTGTAGAGGCGAGAAATTTAATTTCGAACAAGATAATAGAGGAAAATAACCGTTCTTTCACTTATCTAGCCTCTGAAACTGAGTTTGGATCAACGTATTCTCGATTTAGTGGAAGCTCTAACCAGTACCGAAGATCGTTCAGTGGCAAGGCAGCGCGCTGGTGCTTCGGAGGCTCGGTGGATCTCTGCCATAATTCATGAGGCTTATCATGTAGGTTACTCTCGTCTCTCTCCTTTTGCCATTCTGGGGTTTAAGCGTCTGGTATCCGCATCAGTTATTCAACGGCGGGCCCTGGGATCCTAAGGCAGAGTTCGCGTACGATCAATACCAATCGCTGGGTAAGCAAGAGGATAGTTTTAGCACAACTTACGAGGGAATTCACGCTTAGGAGCATAGACGCTTCCGTAATTTATGCCGATCGAATGGAGGGAAAGTCGGAGCTGGTAAGCAAATCGAAACCCGAAAGGATTTGTCGTTACAAACACCGGTTTTTAGTTCGCTAAGTGGATGCATGAGTTCAATGTGCCACTGGGGTTTAGCCGGTACTCGCTTCTCGCAGTCGCTGGTGCATTTCTCATCTGCATGGGGATCCTTAATGCCACGCAACATCGCCCTCGGGACCGGTTCGCCTGGGGTTATTTTCTCAGCCGATGCGTACTGGGGTTGGGCCTCGTCGGAGTAGGAATTTCAAGTTTCGCCGTTTCATTGAATGACTATGTGACCTGGATAGGCTGGATGTAAGCAACACGACTTTCCGCTATCTCGTTATGCACTTACATGCACCCATCCGTATTTTTCCCCCTTCCAGCATCCCCATTGTGGCACTGACCTACAGCGCTGCGTGTCTTATAGAGTGGATCATACTCTACCGTTCGATGCGGTCAATTCGTAGACAGGAGTCCTCCTGGCGGTTTGCCGAGTTGATCCACGCCCCAATTCTGCCCAGCCACAGGGGTTCCGACAATGCTTACGATCCGTATGCGGAGGCGGGTGTAGCACATTACAATACCCTTTATGGCAAGCAGGAGACTTGGGTGGGCGGCAGTGGTTGATGCAGCAGTTGTTCTTTGGAAATCATGTCGAAACGCGTATCATGTGGTTTCGGATCTGCGGCAAAGCGGAGCAAGATCCTCACAACCGACGTCTATGTACTCCAGAGACAGGATTTATGGACGAGTTAATGGTACGCAGCATGTTAAGAAGATATTACGAACCATGAATCTTTCGCTTTCAATGTATCCTTTGAATCCCTCAGGATATGGCTCGCAACCGCGGCCGCCTTCTCCCAACTCGCCCGCCTGACTTTTGACTCCGTACGCGCTCGCTTACTCGGCACGTAATGGGGCCGAGCTAGGTGGTGCCTATAGAACGTAGGTCGATGTGGCTGGGAAACTAGTCATGCGGTCGGTTGAGGCGTGCGAGGCTTGCAAAGCCACATATCCCGACCTTCTCTAATCACGAACGTGCAGTGCATCAATGAACCGTGGAGCGACTCCAGCGGCTTAAGGTACAGCTTAGCACCATGAGGGGAATAGGTCTCGAGGAAGGCAACCAGCTTGTTGAGGTATTTCAGCTGCTTCTTCACCGGAAGGGACACTGACTTCTTGGCGATATCCCACTCGAAGCCCACGTAGGTAATTATCGAGTCGAACTGCTGGAGCTTGTCGGGATGAAGAGGAATGTCGAGGTAGTTGGTGAGATTAAAGACTTGGGAAAGGTCGGCAAACCGGTTAGTGAAGGAAGTAATGCCGTTTGCCGAAGTCGACGCCGAGGTTGGAGTTTGCCATATGGTTGTATCGTCCACCCACTTGAAGACCTCATCGAACCTGATCCATTTAAGAATGCCCGCGAGGGCGTCTACCGTCTTACCGTGAACACCGACCGCCGTTGCTGTGCCGAATGGAAGACACTTGTCGATGAAGAAGCGCTCATCAACCCCGAACGACGATATACTTCCACTGTGATGGCATAATTGGGATGGTCTGGAATGCAGCTTCGACATCGACGGAGGCGGCAATTGTGACGGGTGGCGCGGATGCAATCTGGCATAGGGAGGACACACAAGGTCATAAGCACCACTACTGGTAATGGCACAATCTCGTATAATCGAAAGCTCCTCTGAGCGAATACATCATGAGCCTCTGCTCAATCACATCTAGCCCCTCTGGGCGAAGCTCCTCTGAGCATGCAAGATGAGCCCTCTGGCCGACTGCTCCTCTGAGCGAGCAAGACAAGCCCTCTGGCTATAGGCTCCTCTGAGCACCGTCCCTCTGGACACCAGCTCCTCTGAGCACGAAGACGAACCCCTCTGGGTTAAGAGCCTCTGCTCTGCCAGCCCCTCTGGGCACCGAACACCTCGAGAACAAGACTTACAAAGTCGCCGACCATCGCAGCAGTACCCCACTGAGTCGGGAAGTCGTCGGAATCCAGTGAGTCGTTCACCGAAACGCCAGACTTTCCCTTAAAGGACGTATTGCGGACAATCCGGTACTTCCCGGGCTTGTCCGACTTCTCCACAACTCCAAGAGGCGACGACCGAAACGGCCCACCGGACGCCGTTCGACTTCGTGTTGCGCATAAGGGCCTTCAAGGCGACCAAGGGAAAGCTCCTCGTCGAGCCAGTCTTCAATTACGTCCTTATGTTCAAGTAAGGAAGGCGCATTTGGCGGAGCTTCCGTTTCCAAGATTGGCGGCAGGTATCCCATCGTAAAGCCGTGGCGGATGGAATCGGCAAGAAAGGGGAAAGAGTTCGAGATGCCGGCGAGGTCGATGAGATACTGGAAAGCGTCAGCATTATACGGAGTCACGATATCAGCGATGCCAAGTGGGATTTCCGTTCTACGCGTCGCAGTTGACCGCCGTGTGGCCTTGTCTCGCGCAGACCGAGCAAGCACGGAGGATAGCGGCATCGTTTCCGCAGATCCCAGGGTGAGATCCATTCCGGCACCGACCAAGTTGGTAGCTCCAGCAGAAAGATTTTCCTTTATAAGATTTAGACTCGAGCTTTCCGTCCCGGTAGGTAGCCACTGTGGAGTTGCCCTTGGCGGTCTTGTTTGGGGAGGTACAGTTGGATGCTGCGTAGACGAGGAGCCACATAACAGGCACCGGCTGCTGCTCGTGCGACCGATGCCCGCTGAAAAGGGCTGGGATGGGTTGGGATAGGGGGTGTGGAGGGGGCGTTGTGGTTTTCGTCTCATCGGCATAACGGGTTGGTCACTAGAACGGGACACAAGGCTATTTTGGGACGAGGTCGAGTAGTTGTTGTTGAAAGAGTTGCGCAATGAATCCAGGTTAAACTCGGTGATGTGAGCTACTAGCTCCTCCCAAATTTCTGGTATCTCGAACATGTGGTGGTCACCCACCCAGCGGGCCATGAACCGGTTCGTCCAATCGGCGACGGCGTCGAAGTGAATTGGGAGCTTCTCCCAATCGAGGATCTTGGTGAATAGCTCACGCCACCGGGTGGAAATGTCATGATTGACTTGTTCACATTGTAAATCCACCCAGCGTTTGACGCGTACCGAAAATCTTCAAGAGAAGTGATCGTGTTCCTCTTGTCCTGCAGTTGAGCTATGACGACCTTCTGACATTCTATCTCCGTCTTTAATGCGGGCGGAGGGTCAAGTAGATACGGTTGTAGTGATGTGCGAGTCAGAGCAGCGAGCGGTACTAGCTGGCCGTAATAGGCAGTCTGCTTAATCAGGTACGGAATTGGGTGATCATTCGGACGTCCGCCTTCAGAACAAATCGTAAACGGAATAGTAGAGGGCGAAGCTGTGGAGGAAGAAGGTAGACTCGGCGAAGCTGTATAACGAGTAGTAGAGGAAGGAGGATGGGGGGGAGGTTGATGGAAAGGGGGACGTGTGGCTATGTCTCGGAGTTGTGCCGTCAAACTTCGAACCATATCCTCGAGAGTTGCGATTTTGTCCTCCCGTGACGAGTCTCCAGGTGATCTGTTCGTCTCTGCATCCTCCAGTCACTGCGTCAAGTTAGATAACTCTTTTTCACTAACCTGCGGCTTGTTAGCGGTGACGCTTCCAGCCTGCTTCCACTCCCCGAATTTCGCGCTTAAGAAGTTCACGCTCCCACTGTTCTACCCCCCCCCCCCTTTGCTCCTTCTGTATTCATTCTCTGGAACTTGTTTACTTTGATTGTGACCATAGTTAGAGTATATGGGATATATTTTCAAGACCTGCGCTGGCGGTCTGATCGGGTGTTCGAGGGCGAGTAGGAGGGTTTGTTGGCAACGGTGGGATGCGTCGACCATTTTGATTACTCGCATGCGTTGTTTCTTCTGAGTTATGCATGCTATATCAGAGTAATTGTGTATATTTTTAGATATGAGGATGTGAGTAAATGCGCAACGAGGATGTCTGGCGAGCGACGGAGGAGGGAGACGGGTAGAGGGGAGAGAAGGAGCGAAAATCACGAAAGAGGAATTCAGTATTCGCGTCCCGCTGCCCCGAGCGGCTACGCCACTTCGTCATACTCTCAAACGACTACTAAAACGACGTCATGACCTAATTGATCGAGCGCCCGGGCGCTCGATCCTCAGGTCTCCTATGACATCTTGCTTAGTCAGCCTTGGGTTTTGCCAGCTCCATCAGGCAAGCTGAATACGCTAGCAAAACCCAACAAGTGAAGAAGAAATAGGGCAAAGAACCACCCAGTGTGAATGCTGGGAAGAAGGAAAAGAAAGTGGAGCCAAAAGACAAGAACCACCATCTGCTGCTGCTGACTGCCACCTTGCGAGCTACCGCCGAATTCGGACGTGGCGCGCATAGCCGGGTTGTACAAGCCCTTTTTTGACTGAGCAGTGGTGTACATGGAATCGGGTCAGGCAGCCATGCTTTCGAGCAAGGGAGAAGCGATCATGATCGTCGAGCGAGGCGACGCCTCCACCGTGGACGTCGACATCGCTATAAAACTAGGCGTAGGTACGCAACTCTGACTTTGACGTTTTACTTAACGCGAAGAGTACTAAATCCTCCCCTTTCGAAGGTCATCGTGAGTGGAAAACTGCTGCTGGGGACGTCTGTGGTTCACTTTCACAAACGACGAATCGCCCTCGCTTCGGCCATAAAGCCATGGCCCACTCCAACTCGCTGATTTCGTAGGTCTCGGCACCTGGCACCACATTATGAGCGGATGACGAGAGAAGGTTGAGAGCGGTGAAGACGTTGGGATTTCAAAGGACTTGGTCGCCGAGTCCAAGATGCTCACCGACCTTGTTGCTCCTGGAAAGCTTTGTCAAAAGAGTGGATAGGGCCTTTTCAATCACGAGAAGTAACGTAGTCGATGATTTTGTAGTGTCCAAAAATCCGACGGCCCTAGCCTAGGCAAGGGGAGTTTGGACTGCGTTTTACCTTTCCCGATAACCCTGAGTCCTTCACACAGAACGACCTCCTTTTTAGTAAATAAGGGGATTTGACCCGTTACGCCCGCTGTTTCAAAGCGCTAACGGCAACAAAGGGGTCGTGCACAAACAAAAAGCCACAGTTAACGTCGCTCGCCTATTTCCCGAGGGTGATTCCCGCACGCCAACCACATCTTTGCACCTATACTACAGGACTCGGATTCTTGCAAGGGATGCAGCGTGTCACCAGTCAGAGGCAGATGATCGCCCTGTGGCCCGAACACAGGTGACGCCGTTTCGCCCAGATCGCGGAAATGATAAGAAGAATTCCAAAAATGGGAACCGAGACTGGGATACTATGTAAAACCCATGCTCTCAACCAAAGGCGGTGTATTATCAGCGGAATCTGAACCTCTGTGCAAGGGGTCACTAGGCCTTGGCGTGACGTGTGGTGAGAGGATGCTGTGCTTTCTTGGGATGCAAGTCTACCAAAGGCTCTTGGCAGGAGCCTCAAGTGAGCAGGGTGATCATCACCAGGCGCAGCACCTCGAGCTCTACCCCCCCTCATCGATTAGGCCTATCTTTTAAAGGGAAGACATTTGGTCAGACCCCCTCCATATCTCAACTCTTTGCTGACTAGCACTGGCTCCCAAGCCCCTGCAATTATGGCCCCAAGGGTTCTCCGAGCCATGATGACCGATATTGCGATCCCAGAGCAAGTGTCGTTCCTCCTGAACTTTCGACCACAAAGCTAACGACCTCTTCCTCTGTTTCTAATCAACCAGTAAAGAGCACATAGCGCACGAAAAAGCGCGATTCGTACCTCTTTCGGTCAATCCTTTTCGAGACCTCCGAGCAACGGATGATGAGAGGGGGAGGGACCAGAATGAGCGAGTCCACGAACGACCCCCGGCGTGGATCGAGCTAGTACGAAAACATATGGATCGCCGTTTAGCTTGATATTGACACGTTATTACGGCGGACTAGGCTGGCGACCTCGCCTGGACGGCCACCTTTTCGCAAGTA
>WSTX01005520.1:2217-14123 GCA_019633405.1 Tulasnella sp. 408 | reverse complement strand
GGAGCTGCGAGACGAGCTCTGCTACTATCGCTTCGCTTTGCGGAGGTTCCCCTTCTTTCTCTCACAAGCGCTCGTTTGTGGAAGAGGGGGTTTTGCGGTGTAGCTCTCCTGCGCTTTGGATCGCAGTGAGTGGGCGCTTTGTCGTGCACCCATCAAGCGACCCATCAACACAAGCGGCGAACTTGCAAGCCAGTGTCACGAGCCTTGACGGCCACCTGATCTGCCTTATCTCATCACGGGTTGCCAGCACCCCCGATTCTCCTTTGCTGTCACAGTCTGACACAAAGGTCGTACGACCGACCATAGCCGAAACCCGGCTTTCCGCCACCCCGAATTGAAGCCCCCTGCTCCGCAAGACCGGATTTGGTTTAGGCTTTGACTCACGCGCACACATGCCAACACCCAAGGGGATTAGGGAAGGGAGCATCTTCAGCGCAAGAATGCAGACCTTTTGTGCAATCGTATCTCGTCGGCCGGGCGCAGGTAGAACTCCCTTCCCCGCTGCGACACCCCCGTTCGTTCCCCCGGAGATACCTTGGGTATCAGAGTCAGGTCTGGGAAGAAAGGTACCGGCTATGTCGCGAACGATCCCAAGAACACAGCCGGAATATTCAAGACTGTGCTCTGCCGTTAACCTTAATTCTGGAAGATTATTCCTTATATTCGATTTGTTATTATGGGAGCCGGGTGTAAAACAAAGGGGGGGAAGAGGAAGCCTCTACCAAAGCCTGTTTTTTCGGGGACCATCCTTGATCGCTCCCACCTGTTCCCGCTCAGCCCTCCCGCTGGTGCGTTATCTCTCCCCTTTCATACCACTGTTCTTATCTTCCCCGCAGAATATGATTCGTTTTTGTTAAATCGTCCGACCCGCTCTCCATCGAGCAGTGCTGCCTCCTAAAACACGTCGGCCCAACGTGCGGGTCGTCAAAACGTCTTACATGGCGCGAACAAAGCAGCGTTGAGACCTCTGTTGGCTGGCCCGATAAGCAATTTAGCAATTACCGCTCGCCCTCACCCTGTACCATCCGTCCGTCCCAGACCTTCCCTTTGCGTAAAACCTTTAGCAATCCCACGCACTGGCGTGAACGTAATTTCCCTGAGCTGACTCTAGCCCACACAGACACGATTCTCGACCTGAGCGATCTCCGCGAATTTCTCCCGGGGACCGCTCGGGTGGTCATGCGACCAGAACGAATGGAAAACAAAGCAGCCCGTGTTGGAGGGTGGATATGTACGTACGGACACAGAGAGTAACTAAGCCAAGACAGGAGGACCGAGGCGCAATCAGTGAACGGTTAGTGGATGGGGGGACGAGGCGGTTGGACGCCACGATAGGTGATGGGAAGGGGGAAGGGGAGGTGGAGTGGGCGAGACCTTGAGAGACACATGAAAAGAAATGATAAGGAAAAGGACGCAAGAGGGAAAACACGACACAGAGAGGAAAAAGGATAACGTACTATGGCACATGAGGGCGAGGTGAGGTCTTTTGGGAAAGTGAGAAATGTACAGGGAGAGAGAGCAGCTGGCACACCCAGAGACTAGACGAAAAAGATCAAAATCAAATGGAGGATGCAAGCGTAATAAGTTGACCTCAAACGGCAAAAAAAAGGGACACGAACGAAAAGAGCATGAGACAAGCCAGACTAACCAGTGGCACAAGAAAGGAGAAAACGAGGCAGCAAAAAATCATGCGACGGATGCATGCAAGCGATGGAGAGGTAATAGTGGTTGGGACGAAGGTCACTTCTTAGTTTATGGGTTGAAAGTGGCAGTGGAAAGGCAGGGGCCCGAAGAAGTAACTGTCCGAAGAACCAAGCTCAGTGGACGACGAGGGAGTAACGGCCTCATCGTCGGGGTAGTCTTCGTCATCGTCGTCGTCTGAGAATGAATGCGCGTCGAGCTCTGGAGGAGACCCGGGCGGTGACGATGGATCTGGGTAAGATGACTGCTGATGACGGTAAGGGAGGACCGGCCTCAGGGAGGGGGAGACGTGAGGCGAGGAGGGTGGAGGCGCCGAGGTGCACGAAGTGGCGGCAGAAGCGAACAGGGGATAAGCGTCCTCCACCTCTCCTTCCGAGACCTCGTCGTCAGCCTCCACTACAGAGACGTGTACGCCGTCGTCCTCCAAGTCATCGAGGAGCGAGTCTAGCCACACCTGCTCCTGTGCGGAGGAAGTCATGGCTGACGGGAAAACGAACATGTCGCTGTCGGAGCCGGCGTCCGGTGTGGCTGCTGCGGCCTCCTTGTAGCTGTCATCTTGCGCCTCCAGAGCGGGGCCCTCACTGAAGTGGCTTTCGGGCGCAGATGGATAGTAGTCGTAAGCGGGTTCAGATTGTGATTCGGACTGATGGGTGATGATGGCGGTGGGTGAGGGTGGTAGAGAGGCGGTTGAGCGCACAATGTTGTGAATGAGGACGGCGCGCCGCAAGGTGTCGCTTGGGAGCATCGACACCATGTGCAGCTTGCGACGAGAGAGCTCGCCGAGCGCCAGGTGATTTATCGTGGGCGTGCTGTAGTTCGACATTGTTGAAATGCAGATGGGTGCGAAGGGGCTGGGTGCGGTGAAGGAATTTCGGGCAGTTTGGTGGTGATGGGTAGGTGCTTTTGACGGGCAGGTCAGGCTGGTAGGAGTCGAGGAAAGGATCCGACGAGGAGGATGGTGATGGTGTGGGTCGGTTAGAAGGGGTGTATTGGTTGGTGTTTCTTGCTGTAGGGCTCTTGGAATTGACGTCCGTACGATCGGCCAGTCATGGTTTTTCTGGAATTGTGACTTATTGCACTTTGGGGGGTAGGGCAATGGTAACTGGGGCGAGGAGGGGGCAACGGGCGCGTGGTTTACTGAGGCATGGCTGGAAGAGGTGAGGGGAGGATGTGGATGGTGGTAAAAAGTTGGAATCCCGACGAGCCTCGCTTTAATGGCAGGAATTCGTGACACCGTCACCGCCTGTAACCATGACTCTTGCGTCACACGTCACAACATCTCAACACACCGCGACCCACAGCTCCCTGAACAGCGGGCCCAGTTCGCTCCCTCGTTATCGCGCAACCGAAACGCAAGCAGTATTCACCCACACTCGCACCAACTCGCATGAATGTATGCAAAACGCCCGCAGAATGGCAAAGCAAGAGCGTCATTTTCTATTCATCTAGCAGATGTCCGATAATGGCACTCAGTTTCGGGTCTAAATCCCGAGCAATCGTGAAGCATCTCGTCGCTTCCACATTCCGCCCCATCTCCCTGTACAGCTTGCCCAGTACGAACGGCACATTGGCCTCTTCCGGGGCGAGATCTCTCAGCTCGAGTAAGTCTTTCAAAGCGTTCTGGAAAATGTGTATGTGATTCGTCAGCAAACGCAATCGTCACGCGACCTCGCGCCCAACCCCTCTCACCTCATATTGCTTCAGCTGAATCAGTACTTTGACGCGCTTGAATTTCACGAGAGGGCTTAGTGGTGACAATGCCAAAGACCTGTTGTATCTCTCCAATGCCTGTTCGAGCTCGCCACGTTTCTCGAGGGCCTGCGCGATAGGAAAAGAATCATATTTGTTCAGTATCCACGTCGCACGGAAATCAAAACCCAAATTCAAAAATCCGTTCCAACACACCACGAGTCAGAACGACATGCCTCCGTCGCCCCGGCTCCGTACCTCAGTTGAGGAGCCGGTGCTTCGGAGAAGGTCACTTGTGCCATCTCAGGAAAGAGGAGGTAAAAAGTAGGGAGTAGGGAACAGGGACTTACAGTGCCTTCACAATGAATGAGAACGGCGTTCGACGGACTTATCTCAATGGCCTTCCTGAAGTGATACTCCGCTTTTCGTAACTTGTTCTGTTTTAGGTACACAGTACCCAGACCGTACCTAAAGGCGGTTCAACACCAACAAAGAAAACCCGCAACAAGCACACACGGCGAATCATGAGGGGCATTATGAAATTAAAGGACTCAGTCATTAAGAATGCGAATAGTGCAGCGTTCAGAGATCAATTGACTCACCAAGCAGGATAATGTCTGGAATCCGTCCTCAATGCCGCCCGGAAGAACTGCATCGCGCTGTCGTGATCGTCCAACGCCAAAGCCTCATGTCCGCTGAGCGCGTACCCTACTGCAGAACGTGGATCCAATTGCGTTGCCCTCTTAAAACACGTTAACGCCTGAGAATGGTCCTTTTGTAAGGAGAAACAATTGCCCGTTGCTATCCAAGCTTGCGGTGAATGCTCGTCGATCGACGTAAGCTCTTGAGCTAGGAACGACAACTGTACATCCCGTTGCAAATGCCACAGAACTGTGGAGAAGACATCCATGTCCCACATCCGATAAGGATCGAGGGCCCGGGCTTGTTCGAACGCTCTAGAGGCCTGCGCTCGAGGGGATTTTCATTTCCAACGATAACAACATGAATCAGAATACCACGCCGCGCCCCTCCCCGCCGGAAACTCACGATCAAGTAGTCCGCCATCTCGAACCTAGCACGACCCATTAGCGCGTAAATCCAGGGCGCTTTGGTTTGCTCGGCGGGTAGTTGCATAATCGCATCCAGCGCGCCCTGAGGCTCGAACATTGATAGCGCCCGCACGATTTTTGCAAACTTGCGCGTCAGCTCCAGGATGACATTCGCTGCCTGGTGGAGTTCATCTTGCGGAGATGGAAGTGGCTGCTGTGACAATGTCCCGCCAGCTGACGGACCAGGTGAGAACTCCCTTGGTGAAGACGTCGATGACGTGCTTTCGACAGGTTGCATATCTTCATCCATGTCATCTGGATCTTGGGATCGTGACCTTGTTCGTGTCCTTCTCTTGTCCCGTGGCGGCGCCTGTGGCGTGGTCACCACGTTTGTGGACACAACATACGTCATGAGTCATAAGCACACACCATTTCTGGCAGTTCAACCACTCCTTACCTTGACGGAATTCTTACTAGTTCCTCCAAGTAACCGGGTACTTCTCCGGAAGACAGCAAGTGCGCCTTCCCCTCTTGAGGGCTACACAACGATAAGGATCGAGAAGGTCAGCGGCGCAGTTATTGCAGGAATGTTCTATATGACTGGCGGCCCTCCTAACCTTCTTTTCTACTTTTGGTACGGTGCTTCCCGACGCCATCTGGGCCCTCGTCCTTTTATGTGAAGTGCGCGCTTCCTCAGCCTTAGGAGGTAGGAACGTCGGGTTCGCACCGCCCCCATCCATCCCATTCATAGCAAAAGTCGTATCCCCGTGGAACGACGAATCCACAGTCGCTCTAAACCATCACCCCAAAAGAGTCAGAAATCGACGAATAAAGTTAACATTGAGCCCCGGCGTTCTTAAGTCGATCGAGAGAGGGCAGATATAACTCACATCGAATCCCGACCATTTGCAAACCCGGCATCAAGTCGAAATGGCTGGAGTGGTCCATTCGATCCAGAGGTGTATAATGGGTTGAACTGAGGACCTTTTCCGTTACTTCCATGATTAGGGGCTGGAGTGAAGAACCCTCCGCCTGAAGTCTGGGGTGGAGGAACAAAGGTAGGGACCTGGGTAGACTTCGTGTCGAATCGAATATGTCCGGGAGGCGGCGGCGCAGCGAAAAGTTGTGTGACAGCCGTTTGAGGTCGAATGAGGAGATCGATTTCTGGACATTTACCTAGGAAAGTCCCGCCAGCTGAAATTAGTGACAATCCCATCCACCAAGAGAACATTCAACCACCTAGCCTGCACAAGCCCTCAACCGCTTCCCACAAAAATGGATTGAGAGCTAGAGCCTGCTGGAAGTACTGAACAGCTTGATCGTGAAGATTGCCCTTCAAGGCGAGTGTCCCGGCTTTGCACAACAGGACACTCTCGTCAGGCGAAGCTCTTGGTTCGTTGGGGACTACGATGGCAAGAGCAACTCAGCTCTGAAGACTATATGTGAATCACAAACGAAAGTGCGGCAAAACTCACGTGAGTCGTTTCTTCCCTTGCCCACGCATTTGCTCAACGCGTCTTGGCCTTGCCGAAACCTCCCCAACTTCATGCAGCACTCCGCGAATATCTCCGTGCACGCAAGGCAGCCGGCGTCCTTAACAAGATGCTGGGCGGAATGTATTTGATTACACCGGAGGAGACTCGTTGCCAGTAAATGACGAGCATCGTGGCTAGGCACTTGTGGGTCGGGGAACGAGTAGAAGTAACGTTCGGCATAGAACAGTGCTGTTCGTGGTAGGTCGCAGTCCAAATACTGCCAGATTAGTGAGCGAAACTTCCGTGATTGCGATGTTATTGATGAAGCCCCATGGGTAGTCGAGTTCATGTTGACAGCGCGTGGGGGGCTAAGAAGTTGATTTTGTTGCAGGGCGTACTTGGGTGAACAAGATAAAATGCTTTCAGAGGGACAGCGCCGTCCTGATCATAAAGCAAAGGGATATTGGATCGAAATATGAAGATTGGCTCTTGATGCCAAATAAAATAAAGTAAGAAGTATGGTGATCGAGAATGACGGACGCGTCGGGCTGATGGTGAGGCGGGTAAGATTCCAGCTTGGACTGGGTTCCGCGTCGATCGTCATGTTCGACTGCCGAGGTTGCCTTGATGCTGGACTGCTTTAGTCTTTTCTCCTTGGTGTGTCCCCGCACCTAGTACGTCACACCTAATTGTCTTTTGGGATCTATGGTTCATCTCCTCTGATCTACCAATCCAAAAACCAAATTATCTCGCGACACGTTGCTGATGCACACAACATGTCCGTTACTTACCTGTTCTCTTCTCTACCTCCCCGCACAGACCCCATCGAACCCAACGAGGCAGTTGACATCCCGATAACATGAGTGATGCGACATCCAATGATGCCGTGGTCCGTACGATTCTGTCTCTAGGGCGAGCACAACTAACGCCTGTCAGTAGCAGGCAACCCTACAGCGACTGTCCCATCTTTCTCTGCAAGGCGACGAATTATTCACAGAACAGGGGCAACAAATCGGATACGGTGGATATGGTGAAGTTATTCTCGCCGCTCTACGCAAGCCCAACGAAACGGAAGCACTTGTAGCTGTTAAATGTGTATGGGCGGTTGGAACAAGTGGTGACCGTCAGCGCTTCGCTATGGTTAGCTGTTGCTGCCAACTTCCCTTTTACCTCAAGTATGCGGTTGACTAATCGCTAGGTAAATTAGCGCTTTGCTAGGGAGTTGCAAGTTTGGGGGTCTGTCAGGCATTTGAATGTTCTCCCTCTCATCGGGTTTTACTTGAGCGATAACTACGCAATCGCAAAACTCGTTTCACCCTATATGTCTAAGGGCAACGTGACACAACACATCAGTCGAACAAAGCCTGGGTTGGACAAACGCGTTCACTTTGTAAGTTCCAGGAAGCTTGGATAAACGGCTGCATTTGACCCTCTTTCATTAGGTGCTCGATCTTGCGGCTGGGGTTGACTTTTTGCACAACCATCACCCTCCGATATGCCACGGAGATTTGAAACCGGTCGATATTTTCAAAATGCCAAATGAGTTCTTGAGCTGACAGTATATACAGGCCAATGTGCTTGTAACGGACAACGAAGATGCCGTCCTATGTGACTTTGGCTTGGCCTCTTTCGCTGACGCGGCGGGCACACCGTCGGGCCTAACCACGTCTCGGTCCGTAAAAGGATCCACTCGATATATGAGTCCAGAACTTCTTCTTCGGAACGAGGGGAAGCACAGCCTATCCAGCGACATTTGGGGGTGGGGTTGCACCGCCTTCGAGGTTAGCAGAATTCCCCCTTCTCGCTCCGCGTTGCTCATTAATGCCATCGTAACATATCTAAACTTTAGATACTCACCGATAATATTCCCTATTCGGTGGCAAAAGCTGAAGCTCAAATCATCCTAGCCCTCGATCGTGGAGAGAAACCCGGAGCTCTCGCTGCGATAAACTTGAGGACGTATGGTCCATCAACGAGAAATCAGATCCACTCGCGGACTTTGGACTCATTGAGGTTCTTGATTGATCAATGTTGGTCTTTTGAACCGGCAAAGCGTCCGGGGATGCACGCCATGGTCAAGACGCTACCCCTTAATCCGACTTCTCAAGGGACGCAGGGTGAAGCGGGTATCATTGGCATAGTCGACATTGGGTGACTCACTATTATTCTTGTGGCTGATCACCCTGCTTACACTAACTATTTCAAATATTTAGACTTGATGTGCACCAAAAGTGCGTAGACTTGAAATGAGCTGAGCAACTCTCTGAACACCAGAACGCCTGTACTGATCGCCCTACCAGCTTGCCCGAATCTCTCAAAAATGATGCATACATTAAGGTAGTACTTAACGGCCGCACGCGCGGTAGCATCCGAGTTATCAACCCGCTCAACCGTATGTTCGAGGATTGAGTGTCCTGATACTGGGACTAAAGGATCAATATCTAGAACTAGTTCGAAGCTCGGTCTATACTCACATCAACGTCCCCGTGAGCAGCCCCCGTGAGGTTAGCACGCCTGAACTAACGGTTATCAAGTCGTGATATATTGAACACCGTTTTCAGATACCCGTTGTTGTACTCTCCGGTCCCCAGGCAAGCGACGATCTTCCCACTGACCGGTAAACTACACTTACTGTCTCATTCCAGGAACGGATATTTGCGAGACTTGACATAAATGTGCAGGATTTGATGAACGACCACTCGGGGCTGAGTGTCAACCGTATCGTTCAGGACCAAACCGGGATGATTAGAGTGATGATTCAACTGAAATCACCACCCCTCGCCTTCGGTGGGCGCAACTCCCTCGCCCGCAACCCCCTTACCTTCGGTGGACGCAACCCTCCCGCGATCGATGAAGGCGACCGCACATTGGAAGGTACAACCGTTACGTCTCAAGGTTCGACCATCCCCTCCCTAGAGATGTTCTCTACAGCTCAGGCTTGGTCACATCGGCCGAGCTCTCAAGGCTGGGCAGGTCCTAGCACGGCTCTCTCTATCCCATCGGAGGGAGGAACTTACTACACAGCTCGATCACATTTCTCGAGCTACCAGATGTCTATACCAGGAGGGTACCAATGGGACCCCGACTCGTTCAACTAGTAGTACGTCCCGGGCATAAATAATGGCGAACAGTAATGCGGTCAGAATGGCGAGGGACAAAGTGCTGGGCTCGGTTCGGAAGTTCTTCGCATATATTAGTGGGGAACGATCCTCCACTGGCTCGCTTGTTGGGGAGTCGCTTCAGACTCGGATAGGCCGGAAAGCGGCCCACTCGACTTATACTTCGGATCCCGATGATTAATTAATGAAGATACTTTTGATAGTGTCTAAATGATTTCCCTGGTTTATGGAGTGGGTCCTGTCAGTCGCTCGACACTCTCGCTGTAAGATCCTACTCGACAGCTATTTGATATCTTCCCGGGCTTGCCAGGATTGGAACCTTTCAAACAGACAGTGTGCACGAGGCGGTATTTGATCCCATTCAAAGAACAAGGAAAGTACTTCAGCGAATTTGCGTCGCACTAAGAACAAAAACAGAGATAAAAAGAAAAAAAATAGAGACGGAAACTTCTAAACACGGCAAACAAAAACACGGACTACTAAACCCGCGTAAAGGAGAGAGAGGATAAGCAGCAAAGAAAGGAAAAAGGTATACACGCGGGAACAACTCCACGAAGAAAAAGAAACAAATGATCACTCAACTAGCGGGAGAGGGAGGTAAAATACCAAATGTCCACGAAGAAGAAACAATGTCACGCGTTTTACAGCATAACGAAGGAAGCCAAGACGGCGATAGCACCGACCATGACAGTCGACGAAGCCAAGCGTCCGGAGCCGTTGCCGTAAGGCGAGTCAGCGGGCGAAGCCTCGGCGGCGTTAGCGTTGGCAGAGGTGGGTGTCGCAGCGGCGGGAACGCTCTCGTAGGTGCTGGTGGCGGGGTCGGCAGCGGCCAAGTTCTGCAGGGTCGAAGTGACGTCCGTGGGGATGACGATTCCAGAGCCGTTGATGTCGGCAGCACCTTCACCAGATTCGAGGAGACCAGGGTTGGCGGCGTAGAAGAGCTGAGTGTACATGGCGTTTTGAGCGAGGGCGCTGTATTGAGACTCGGGCATCGAGCTGATGTCCATGTTCATGCCCCAGTTCTCGGCGGTGGTTCCGGCGGTCTTGTTGGAGACGTAAGACCAGAGAGTGGCCATGGAGGAGTCCTGGGGAAGCGGAAAGCGAAGTCAGTTCTATGCCTAAACGGGAAAGGCGGTAGTAAAAACACGTACAGTCTGGACCATCGACCTCATGTAAGAGCCAACAGTGACGGTCGAGTTGACGGAAGCGGGCTCAGCGTTGGGAGGGTTGATGATACCGAACATTCCCTTCTGGCAGTGGTTGGGGACGGTGCAGTAGAAGAAGGTGGGGTTGGTATCGTTGACAACCTGGTCGAAGACGAAGGACTTGTTCTGTGGGCCGGAGGTGAAGAAGGAAGCGTCGAGGGACTTGTTGCAAGGGTTCAAAGCCGAGGACTTGGTGACGGTGTGAGGACCAGCACCCCAGACGAAGCGGACGGTGTCGCCGACGGAGGCATTGACAGCGAAGGGAATGTAGCGGAGGACACCCTGGGTAGGAGCAACGATGACGGTGTGGGTCGTGCCAGTGCCAGCGTTCTCGGTGGGAGTGGCGGTTTCCTGCACGGGAGTAGCAGTGTAGGTAGCAGCGGGCTGGCCGAACTTGGCGAGGCATTCTGTACACGATCGTCGCCAACGGTCAGCGTCGCCGGAAATCAGGAGATACAACGTTCTGGGGGATCACTCACGTTGGACGCAGTCATTGTAGCCCTTGCCGCCCCAGTAAGAGTAGCCGCTTCCGTAGGTGGGCATAGCGTACTCTGCAGCAGTGGTGGTGTAGGCCTCCTTAGCAGCCTCGGTGGTAGAAGTGTAGGCGGTCTCCTTCGCGGCCTCGGAGGTCCAGGTGTTGGCCTCCTCGGTAGTGTAGGCCTCCTTGTTCTTCTCGGTGTTGTATTCGTTCTTCATGGTTTCCTTGGCGGCTTCGGCGGCGGTGGTGGTCGTGGCGTACTGGTAGTAGGCACCGTTGTAGGCGGTCTGGGAAGCGAGTTCCTCGAGATCCGACCTGACGACACCTCCAGAGGCGGAGACAGCGACTTCGTTTCCGATGGCAGAGTCTTCTTGGCGAGGGTGCCTCATGGGAGCTAGGATGATCGGCGAGTAGGGGTCAGCACCGGAGCGAACAGCGGACCGCTTTTACTTACCGGCAGAGACCTGCGCGAGGATGGCGGCGAGAGCGACGAAAGTGGACAGAATGGGAGCCATTGCGAACGAGGAAGTTGAGTGATAAAGAGAGTTCTTTTTTTGGAAGGAGTGTAGAGGATTCTTGTGTGTATTAAAAAAATGGACCTTTTTCCAGCGTCAAGCTGCTAAGTGTCTATCGCGTCTTTCAAAGAGCGGGAATGGAAGGCGTGTTTGAATATAGACCTCGCAGAGGGTGTGTTAGAAGAAAAGTTCTAGAGACGATGGAGGGCATGTGTCAGCAGACGATGGTGGCGCAATGTGGGTACAAGGGACTCACCCGTCAACGGAGGAAAAAGTCAAGAATCAACTCGACAAAGAACGAAAAGAAAGAAAAAGAAAGAAAGAGAGTGAAAGAGAAAAGAACAGACGAAAGAGAAGGGGATGGGGAATCAAACCGCTATCGCTGGCGGGAGCAGCGCCAACTTATACCAAGCGGGGGCCTCGGGGGAAGGAAGCGTTGCTAAGGTGGCCGCGCATCCCAACGCCGGAACCCGTAAAACAGAGTTCCATGGAAGCGCTTCTGTCTTCTAGACGCTAGGGTTACTATATAAAAATAATGTTCGGGCAGGTCGGATTTGGGTGGTGGGGGACGATCGCCCCTGGGACAGAAGCTATCAGCGTTGCGCGCGATGTGGGCGGTTGCGTAAGGTGGCCAGCGACGCCTAAAGGACGCGACGACCGTCGTTGAGGTCTCGT
>WSTX01005519.1:0-14169 GCA_019633405.1 Tulasnella sp. 408 | reverse complement strand
GCCTACAAATCCGGACCGACATCGGCGACAGGCGAGGGAGAGCCGACGCTCTTTGGGGTCTCGCTTAGGTGCATCGGGTTCGAAACGAGTACAGCCAGGCCGTCGCCTTCTACTCCGAGTGCCTACAAATCCGGACCGACATCGGCGACAGGGGAGGGAGAGCCGACGCTCTTTGGGGTCTCGCTGAGGTGCATCGCGTTCGAAAGGAGTACAGCCAGGCCGTCGCCTTCTACTCCGAGTGCCTACAAATCCGGACCGACATCGGCGACAGGCGAGGGAGAGCAGACGCTCTTGCGGGTCTCGCTGACGTGCATCGGCTTCGAAACGAGTACAGCCAGGCCGTCGCCTCCTTCTCAGAGTGCCTACAAATCCGGACCGACATCGGCGACAGGGCAGGGAGAGCCGACGCTCTTTGGGGTCTCGCTGAGGTGCATCGGGTTCGAAACGAGTACAGCCAGGCTGTCTCCTTCTACTCCGAGTGCTTCCAAATCCGGACCGACATTGGCGACAGGGGAGGGAGAGCCGACGCTCTTCGCGGTCTCGCTGACGTGCACCGCCTTCAAAAGGAGTACAACCAAACCATGCCACTCCTCTCCGAAGCCCTGACAATTTTTACTGAAATCGGTGACAGATTGGGGAGGGCATACACTCTGCAATTCATGGGTCACGCACATCGCGACCAACAAGACCACAGTAGTGCGATTCATAGTTATGAGCAAGCTGCTGGATTTTTCAAAGAAATTGGACACCATAATGAAGCCATCGTTCTGGAGTGGGCGGCTAAGCTGCGTCGATTGACGGAGCAAGGGGCCGCATGAGGTTTTGTAGGGGCGTCATTCGGGGTTGGATGATATGTTGATCATCATTCACGCCACAATATACCAGATATGATGTACATCGTATGCAAACCTTCTTCAACTCTCTGCTGTTCGGCTTGTGGTGAGATTGATTTGTGCCTCTTTGCAACTCCACCTCTCTTCAACAATGGTAGCCTCCGCATCTCGGCGCGTTTTCTCCTACAAGCAATCAATGCATTTTAAGCGCGGTGATTTTTCTACCCGATCTGATGAGCGGAATGAAGAAGATGATTCTTAGTAATCAAGTAAACCCCTGTCCCGCTTCAGCGTCGCCGAGCTGACTGTCGAGATGCGGCCATACGATGTAAATCTCGCAAATCTTGCTTCTTTAACATACAGCAAGTTAGACCACTTGTTCGATTGTAAACAGTTTTGACAGACTTTTGGACAGCCCCTTGGGCTTTAAATGGAGTACCGAGGCGTCCAGAGCAACCGCTATCTAAACTGGACCATAATGATGAACGGTCAATACAGCCAAAAGACGAGACTGATTTCGGGGACGCGAGAGTCACTCGGGCCTTTCCACACCGCTGAAAGGCTGAAACCACATGTCGTGCAGAACGCGACTCTTAAGGCCTCAGCACTACTGCAGGTAGGGATGGGTGGACCTCATGAGTGGCCATTGGAGTTATAGATCTCGATTTATTCAATCTACCTAGTGTTGATGCCGCTGGATTATTTTTGTAGCTCTCGAAGACTAGGGCGTTAACGTTAGCGAAACGAGTTGTCTCATGAGCTGACAAGAGACGAAAGGCAATATTCTTGTGTCGTCCAAGCCGAAAGCGGCCGACAATCATCCTTGATCAACTTTTCTGGTTCGAGTCGAAAGACTCCCATTCAGTAAGCTAACCTCGCGCCGTGCTTATACCCCAGTCAATGGTAGAACATGGCTAGATGCTCTTTCCCTCTGTTCCATGCATCGGCCTCACAAGGGTTCCTCAACTATGAACTCGGCGCGATTACGACATCCTTGAACTCCTGTTGCCGCTCGCCGACGACGCCATGCGACTATCGCGTCATTCAAAGTGTACCAACGCCGAATGTGAAGAAACAGCTGGTTCTCTCTACTGGACAGAAAGCGGACAGTCAAGGCTCGTCGGAAGGTGTTGGGTCATCTGTTATGGACCGTTGCGGCAGTGCCGCAGAACCCAGGTCCAACCTCAAGCAGACTTGGTTGGCATTGTCGAACGAGGCCCCGAAGAAGCATAATGAACCGGCTTTACGTGCTTATTACTCCGCCAACTTGATAGCATGCCTCGCAACCTGATAGATCCCGTTGAGTGTTAACCCCCGAGGAACCCTCTTGCCAAGGGGCAAGCGATCGCCGTTTCAAGGGTCATTATTTGTGTAAATTACGGTCCAACCCCGTTCGAAGATCCCCCGCCACAGTAAGATGAGCGCACCGTTACGACCTGAGGGGTGGCCCCAGCGGAAAACGGACACCTGTGATGAAAGGATTCATCGAGGGCCTCCTTCCGCTCACTTCCTCCCTCATGCCCTCTCGGTATTCAATGAAACGCTGCGCCATGCTTCTCCTGATCTTTATGGCCTTTGTTCCGATGGAGGGATTAGCTATCTGGTCCCATTCAATTGGAATGCCAAACAGTGGGGACAACGTCATACCGTCTCAATCGCGTACCCATTCAAATCTGGCCCTCCTTCCTTCACACGACCCTGTCAGCCGAAGCTCAATTACACCCTATTAGAATTCCCTTTCTTGCTCAGCGCGATTAGGACGCAGTGGTGCTAATATTTGGGACGGGGCGGACGGGGCAGGACCCCATCAAATCATGATAATTCGGCGAGTAACAACAGCACGACTCGCGAATCACAATCCGAACGCGGTCTGTACGACGACCCACCGCCACAGTGGAGCATGAAGAGTGACTCCGGATGTGCCTTGGCACTGAAGGGTGACTCATTATATCAGGGGTTCTATAAGCGTTTCGCGCCCTGAGGGCTTCGACTTCCGCCGACAATAGAGCAGGACCCCGCGAGATCTATACCTTCGCCTCTCATACTGTCGTAGCGAGTCCAACCGACTGTCTGTTGAATGTGTACTGAATGCGGCAACTGCTCAGTAAACTGCCATCGACTGTGTGGTGGGCAGCCCTAGCCAAAACGATCACTTTGGCTTTTCTTTCACGAAGGCAATCACTGCTCCAAGACGTCGTATCATTCAGGAAAGCTTTATCCAAGGTGTAAGGGCGTAGTTTCAGTCGTCCAACGATTCGATGTTAAGAGGCACCTGCTTCAACCTTCGACCCCCACGCCAAACACGACAAATCCGATACCCCCGACAAACCCGTTGACGCAGAAAGGCGGAACATTGGACACCGCCGGTGCCGGCCAATCCGCGGCAGCCGGCCACCATCTCCTAACGTTTCCTCTCTAATTGCCTAGGAAGTTGTCATCTACTACCTCAGCACACAAGCTGTATTACCTGGGAATCTGTTCGTAGTTTGCTAGGACAATTAATTGTGTAGCCTAGGTAATTGTATCCGTCTGCCTGGGTGCTTACACCCAACCCGTGCGGTTGTTTCATCGGTCATCCTAGGTCCGGCCACAATCCTCCAGGGCTCCTACAGTACATGGCCTCGGATCCCAGCTTTATTTGACTAAGATATTGGGACTTACAGCCGCCTAGGTTACTCTCTCCGGCCTAGGTTCATGCATCAGGCTCGAGGCGGGTTAGTGGTCCCTCACCCTAACAGACTGAACTATACCTGAGATTCCGTGTATTGTATGCAGCAGAACTGAGACCCAGTAAATGCTTCATTGGCCACGTTCTTGCAGTTGATATGCCCTCCCAAAAGGCCGTCGCATTTCTGTAATGATGAAGTGTGCTTACTGAGCAGAGTGTCCCTTTCGAGCATAGCTTTCCCCTTTAAAAATCTCCATTGAACCTGTACCGCTTGGGATTTGCTTTGAAAACGGTCCTTTTGTGTCGTGTTTGATAATCTTTCTACGGTTTGTGCCATGACCGGTCAACCTCGAATAGGGTAATCCGTTAGTCTCCTGCTGTGCTGCCGTAGTTGGGCAGTGCACAACTTATATTCATGTAGAGAGCCAATACCAAAGCAACGGTGAGCTTGTCTTACAATTACCTGGATACTTCTGCGGAGCCCTATACATGCAATTTCCGTCCCTTAGGTTCTCTCAGATTATTGTCCAATATCCGGCATTAGCTACTAGAAGACACTCCCAAAGATAGTATTGCATACGAAGAAACCACAATCTAATGTTGAACTGCCCATCTTAACGTTCAGCGTCCCGTTAAGCTGTATATCGTGCCATTCTTATTGCATAATCGCTCCGAAATTCATTCGCAAACCATCATGCTCGATAATCAGAGCGAACTCCCCGTTTTATAATTGTATATTAAGAACATCAGCTTGAGAGGACATGTTCATCTCTCTTGATGAATGGAATTCATCAGATCCGGTCCTCACGAAACTGGAATAGGCCCAAGTCAAGACAAACATACCAGGGAATGGAGCTCTCCACTCTATTAATGCAGTGAATCGGGAAATAGTCATTATTATTATGAGATACTATACAATTACTTCAACCAAGCTCAGCTCATTGATTTAGGTTAAATAGGAAATAACACTGGTCGGACCGGTGCACGATTGCGTTTTGCGGACTATTTCACTAAGAGAGCTTCTATTTGGCTCCTGAATTGCGTATTAATTCATTTCAAGGGTATCTAAGAGCACATTGAACACTAAACTATACCTTCTCTAGCCACAGTATTCTTCCTGTCACACCATATTCAACCCTTAAGGTAGCTTTGTCCGCTTCTCCAGACGTTGTTCATCCGACCCGTACATTCTACACCACTTGCAACTTACTTGTTTTGACAACAAACACGGAGTAATATGCGAGTTCATGATTCCTCAAATCTTGATTTGAAAACGAGACATGTTACAAATCAAAAGAGGTCCTACCTGGGGTATACATATAAGTGGTCCACGGGTAGGCGTATGGATCAAGCACTGTTATACTAGGGCTCCGGGGTAAAACTCACTAGGACTCTTACCCTCGTTTCCAAGGCCATAGCAAGCTGTCATCGAGGGTCGCCATGGTAGGAGCCTGGGATTCGGAGGGCTTATGCTAGAAGTCAGCAACTCCTGGCCAAGGCTCAAGGACCGATTTTACTCGGGGAAAGTATTTTTGCACCGGGGCATCCCCTCGGGTTGCCGAGTCTTTGGGGAGCTGTTTCCCCAGTTATAATCACATACCTTCCTAGGAGGCCGGGTGCAATATCCTAGGAACGAAAGCTTCTCTGCCCCGGCATTGGAGCTCATCAACCTAGGGTAAGATACCTCTCAGCCGAGGGTCTGTTCAAACTTTCCGAGGCTCAAAGTTTCCGTTTCCTAGGTTGCCATGGCCGGCAGCCTCGGAAATGGCCGGCACCGGCACCGGCGGCCATAACATTCTGTTGTTCCAACGCTCTCCGTTGACGCCACCATCATCACCACCCGAACCGTCACCCACACCTTGCACCACACCCTGTTAGTAACAGTATAGAGAACGTCCTCTCGTGCTTGCAAAAACCATTTAACAGACGGCTGAGCAGTACTTGGGGAAGCATGTACGTTACCTGTGTTCCCCGGTGTCGTCGGAAAGCTCATTTTTCATCCACAGCTAGGAAAGGCCCTCCATGTACCCAACGCCGTATCCCCAAGCGCCACGAACCCCTACGTCAGTTCCCCGAGCCTCTAAGTGTAACCCAGTTTATAAGGCTATAGAGTAAGGGCAGACAGCACACGATGCTTTTGGTCGGCGGCGCGGAATTCGCGCCTTTTGGCACTGCAACCTGGTCTCCGGAAGAGCATTCATCAAAGTCCCAAGGACACTCTCATCAACCTCGGAACGTACCTTCAAAGCCATCGAACAAGAAAGGAGAGCTGGCGCCGTGAGAAGCTCGATGTATCCTGTTTGAGCCTCTCCGCCGGTTCCTTCGCCTCTTAAAAGCATGCATCCGCTTCCGGAGTTCTCCCAAGTCCAAGTTCGGGTGGCACCGTCAACGCGTTACCTCGTCCGTGCACTTTTACCGCTCGAGAATTTAATGTGGAAAAAGTCCAAAGTTTGGGTTGCCGACGGCTTCTCGTTGGTTCGGGTTTCCGCCACGACGGACACAGCCGATGGATTTCATTCAAGCGCCCGACTGGTACGTTCTTCCCTACCCTCTCGAGTACTCTCTAGACCTCATTAAACATATTCGTCCTTTTGCAGAAGGTGATGTTTGAAGATCTCGAAGAACGGGCACGCCGATCCTTCGCGGATCGGATCCTCAAAGGACAGACATCTGCGAGGTCCAATGGGGCGCTACGCGACTGTTTCATCAGTCGTTTAGCTTCGTCGGTGTGGTGGGGGAAGGATTCAAAACCCAGATGATCGGCCAGACGGACCAGCACAACGCCGCAGCAGGCCTTCCCGAATGGCACGACCACCCGCAATGGCCAAACTTCGATGTCACCATGATCATAGACTTGGCGAATTCTGTCTAACTCCGCGCATCGATATATCAGCAAACTTGGATGCGTGCTGCAACTACCAACCCGATTTTCGACCCCTCCCTCTAAACAACATGTACTCCGACTAGGGACAAGCGAGCCGAAACCAGACCTGGGACAGCGCAATCGCTTGACCCGACGTCCCGTACGGCCAGCAACGACACAAGGTTGATGGACGATCACGACTGTCTTTGGCGAAACCGCTCCAGGCCGCCGAAGAGGAGAAATCTGACCGCAGCGGCCACGAGGAGCATGTCGGCATCGGGTAGGTTACTGGCGACGTAAAATCCGAGGGGCCATTATTAACGGCGGACATCTCACAAGGTCGCGCCGAACCAGTTGATGTCCAACCCAACCATGTTTCAACGTTCCAAGGATGCCAATGATTGCGAGTCGCGGAGATCTCGCCCCCACCCACCCGTCCCCACCGATGCGCGGGCGAGTCGGCGATTTAGGTCCTTGGCTTGCTTATCACGGATTGCTGGAGTATTGACTGACCGCTTAGGACCTTACTACTTCGATCACCAATGGTAAGGAATGCTCGAGTCGGGACCAAGGCATCGCATTGACGTCTGCGCGGATCTTTTGCCGGCCCCTCGCCCGCGCTGCGGCGGGGTCAACAATCCTTCAAACACCTCTCAATCCTCATGGAACGACGCTCGAGTCACCCATCGCCTAATGTCAAACTTAGTCAACCACGAGCCATACGACAGTGCCACATAAAATCCGGTTTGGGCTCGACGCCGCAAGCTCACCAGCGCTCAAACAACTCTCAACCGAACGCGATCCAAAGCTAGCCCGTTCCACGTTTGTTTCAGGCCGCTGCAGTACGAAGTCTTTCTCGCGAAATGAAGGTGAACACATTCACTGATTGGCGGTCTATATTCTTTGCTGATCATACAAATTGTAACATAAAGGCGCAAACGAGACCTCAATCTACGCTGGTGCTACCAGGACGAGTAAAGACACGAATTCTCTCGCTCGGTTAGAGTCAGGGCAGAGGTTGAGCTTTGGCTCGTGTCATTGTCCAACGATCGTGTGGCGTGGAGTTTGATGTGTTTGTATCCTCAAAATTCAAGTAGGCGGCTTGTACGGTTTCATTCTGCGAGAGGCTAGTAGCACATTATCCGACTTATCCACTGTTGAAATATATTGTGTTTGGACTTGGATCTGGCGAGAACACGATGACCAAAACATGAGCCAGTCACTCTATCTTGGGTCTTGTTCTCGGTCGGCAGCATGTCGCAGTCACGGTATATGGCCATTTTGTCGGATCCAAGTCCAAACGTCGCCTGAAGTTCAGTATCGAGCACTTCAATCGACGACAACCACAAATCCTAGGACCAGAAACAATCCTCCAATTGACGCGAGATAAAGCAATATTAATGATTCACTACACTAGGGAACTTTAACCTTTAGACCTTCGCAAGGACCGCATCCTTGCCCTCCGCACCACTCCCTTCAATCCTCTTCTTCGTTGCGTTACTTCCAATCCCCTAATAGTCCTTTCTACTCGTTGACTATCCCGTCATTTCTATAAACCTCTCCAGGAGCCCTGTCAAAACAAACGCCTCTCCTCCGTCCGTCGACATCGCCAACGGCATTTGCTTTCCGAAATCGTCGAGCCTGCTTCGGGCAAAGTTGATTGCGGAGTACGACGATAGGGGCCGGGTTGGACATTTGAAAGAACCGCCGATCTTGAAGGAGAGATTTTTACAGCCGCGATGAGTGAGCGAGGTCGATAGGGTCAAGTTCTGAGGATGGAGGCGGTGGAAATGGTGGGTCGACGAGAGGGCGGAGTAGCGCCTTCGTCACCGAGGCCTTGTCTACCAAAAGGGTAACATATGAGCGCGATACCTTGGTTTCAAAGATCAACACATCATCAACCCACCTCCCGAAGTGTGTAACGCGACATCCCAGCGCAATCAAACTACCCGCAGAACCTTGACCGCTCCGACTCGCGACAAACTTCAACGGGCCTTCACTCGCCCTCGCCGGAATTTTCTCGTATATTAATACAGTCTCGTCGGACGGATGCTGTGTCGGTTGAGGAAGGGTTCGAAGAGGAGGAACACGAGTTGTGGATAACGTCGTACGGGTATATTAGGTGGCCCGGTGGCTCCTTGCTGAAGCTAGGAAGTCGAGATCAAACATCTCAATTCGACCGCGCCAACCCCTGATACCAGCTCACATTCTGATCAGACTGCTCCTTAAAGTGTTCATAATCCTTCCTTCCCCGCCTCGACCACGTCCTCCATAACAGTCGTCTGCCCACGAAGGCTCGCGCCGAACAATGCCGCGTCGTTCCCGCAGAAATCTCGATTTGAAAGACAGTATTCTTGTTGAAGTCGTCTTCGGTAAAGGCGAGGGGTATGATGTCGGTTGCATCGGGGTGGAGCAGGGAATGACACCGGCCATGGAATTCGGAGAAAATTCGACGCGGAAGGGAAAGGCGGCGTCGGATTGGTCAGGAAGAAGGTAGCAACCGTAACGGGTTTGAGTGAGGTCTCCATAAGGGCTTTGGAGTTCACGGCCGGGGTGACCTGTTGAATTGAGGACCGTATTCTCCAAGCTAACGAGAAGTATCTCAGGATCAATGCCTCGAGATATAGAGCGAGTAGCAAGGAGGAAGTGCTTACGATTTAGCTGACGCGGCTAGCGCCGCGCTTGGACATAATTCCATTTACGGTCTCCAGTAGATTACTGATACGCTCCTGGCCCACTTCATTTGTGAGTTGATGCTGTCGAACGCGTTCCAGGCTTGGAAAATCGCCTCCTTGCGAGTCGTAATGACCGGCGTTCCTTGGCACTTTTTCGGGTTGGGGAGTGGCCTTCAGCAACTATTTCCGCAAAGGAATGCAATGGGCAAAATACTTACCATCCAATTGTCCCGAAACCTCGTATTTGGAATAAGCCTCTTGTTCTCCACCTTCTTCTTATCTTCCTGGGATAATCGCCGTCACAATTGTCCCTATAGTTCTTTCTTGCTGTCGGGATGTCGTCGAACTCGTCCCCCTCTTCTTCGTCCGGGTCGCGCTCGCGCTCGCTCTCCAGTGTAACCTTCGAAATTCCCGCCTCGGAGCAGCGACGTTCCCCCCTGGATCCGCGTTTTCCTCGTGGAAATGAGACGCTCGCGCGACGGCTTCGGTAAGTTTCGCTGTCCTGCCTGCTTTCCTTTTTCTAGAGCTGGGTTGTTGGAGCCCCAGTCGCGTGACGCTTCTGACCGTGGTATGATAGGTGCCGTGCTGAGCTGGTTTCATAGAGAGCGATTTTTCATGGGCTGCAGGACGAGAGAGAGTAATCGGCTAGTGCGAGGAGGGGTCGTGAAAAGAGATGGGGCCGGCTTTCAGTCCAGAGTGCGACAAGGTTCGTCAGGCACGCAACAAACTCTCAGGCACACCCCTCAGCCGACACCACCTCGAGTTGTGGTATATTCCTCGCCGCATATACCCGGTGTTGACATAGTATGACAGTGGAGTCTCCTTGGTAGGTGCATCTGGTTCCCGTGAGGGACTGCCTCGTTGATACTTTACCGAGTGGCACGCCACATTTATACGTAGACTTGGCTTGATAATGTCTCTTTCTGTACTTCCACCACAGCTCCAATGCATTTCAACCAACACCTCCTTTTATTGTGCTAAGAGGGCTCATGCTCCATATCAAATCGACACGAGCCACTCTGCTGGTACGCTTCAGTGGCGCCCTGGGCCTTCCTTCCTACTGCGTCAGCTGAGGCTGACGAGTGCAAACTGCAAGTCGATGCACTTTGTCTTAAGGTTCCAAATGTAATTCCGATCAAACGTAAGTTACTTGGTCTTGGTGAGGTGTGAAGTGGATGGTGGGTGTCCTGGACGACGGCACGTTCCTGAGATAGCCGGGCGTGGATTGGATGGTGGACAACAACCGCGCGGAGAGTTCCCTCAATGCTCTCGATGCCATCTCTCGGTTTGATTTGAGAGAGATTGCCTCGACAAACGGTCCGGTTTGCCACCGACGGTGCAGGTGTATGAGTGTGCTTGAATCGAGCGACAGGACCTCAACTCCGTCGTCCAGACTTTCATGGAATATTCTAAAACGCAGGAAAGCATTCGAAAGCCCCTGCCTCACGATCCTCCCGTATCATGGGTGGAGGAGGAGAACCGGGTCTTGGGTAGACCTCGCCGTTCGGTTTGACCCTACACACTCCTGATTCACTTTCCTCCCGTTCTTTGCATTCCCTGGCATCGGCTCTGCGAACCCTTACTCGAACTCCGCTTGTCTTAACTGCTCAGTTGCCTTAAGATCCAACGGCACAATGCTGAACGACGAACACAGCACTGCAGACACCATTCTTCCCCCAGGCTCTAACCACGACGACTCCTCTAGCATGGTCCAGCTGAGCGCGAAAACGGTACGGGTTCGTTTCTCTTGTTTAGCGCCTTCATTATTCACCAGCAAAGCCCTCTGGCAGAGAGCTAGGCTGGAAAAGCTTGCACAGTGGCGAATGGATCCCGCCTTGCTCAAATTCCCGAACCGCGGCCCCAACATCGTGGGTGGGTATGCTATTGTCTCGAGAGCCCTTTTAGCCTCTTCATCCGATGAGACTAAAGGCCAACTCGTGACCCCGAACGGTGGAGACGTCAAGTCGAGCGATCGTATTCCAAAGTTAGAAGGCGACAACGGAGGTCATGAAGCAGAGGGAACTAATGAGGAAGCGAGAAAGGAGGGAAAAGGAGAAGCGGACGGAGAGAAGCACGAATCTGATGATGAGGCCTCTGGACGGTGGAAGGTCAGTAGCGATCCGGCCCACCCGGCTTCTCCGACGAGCCGCTGACCGACTCGTCAACTCCCACTTCATAGGCAGTGGCGGTGAAGAAGATGAAGATCGAAACACCAGATGAGATACTGCGGGTTTTGGGAGTAAGCGCCACTCCTTACCACCGTGTAATGGTCGCGCGCTGAGCTTTTCTCAGTTGACGCTCCGCGAGGCCGAGTTCTTGGTCAAGCTGTCCCACAACAACATCGTCAAACTCGAAGGATTCGTCGAGGACGCGTCAAAGAAGACGATATGGCTGGTCTTTCCTTGGGAAGAAAACGGGAACCTGAAGGATTTTGTCGCCTTACACGATTGGGCGGTTCCGGAGCGACTGGCGCTGGTGAGGTCTCCCTCCTTTCCTTGAATCCATCTCTAAACCCTTTGTCCAAGATTTACGACGTGACCTCAGGAGTGCAATATCTTCATAGCAGAGAAACTCCTATATGTCACGCTGATCTGAAATCCGTAAGACGCGATAACATCGGCAATGATGCACGTGGCAAATATTAACCTTGATGCGTCCCTCGCAGATCAACATCTTGGTCAACGCGCAATGCTGCGCAGTAATTACCGATTTTGGCTCCGCTCATTATCCTGCAACGAAAGGTCTCAATAAGAAGAGCGAGAGAGCTATGGAGGAACCCGGAACCGCACCGCCAGTCGAAGCAACGTTCTGTACCTCCACCAATACCATCACCCTAACGGGGATCCAATGTACAACTCGTTGGGCCGCCCCAGAGGTGTTGGAGAGGGATGAATTCAGCATGGCCAGCGATATATGGGCACTAGGTTGGGTGGCTTACGAGGTACGCTATCAAGCCGAGTTGTCTACGACTAGTGCTCACAACCTACCCGGGAGCAGGTCATGACGAACTCTATTCCATTCCACGATGTCAAAGAGCCCATGGTGGTCAATCGTGTTGTCCGGGGGGATCTTCCGTCCATCTCCAATGACGTCCGGCTGCTGTTAATCCAAGAACTTTGTTCGATTGTGGGGCAGTGTTGGCGGCTTGATCCTAGCGACCGACCGACAGCAAAAAATTGTCAAGATTCCATTTCTTGGATGGTGATTAAATTCGGTCTCCAGTGATTTGCATGCGGTTGAATGGACTTTAATATAGCCGATGATCGCTCCGAACGTAAACCCAGTACACACAAAGGACGTGGCAGGTTCCGTGGATCGATCCGCAGGGCTTCTAATGCAGCTGGGAGAGCTGTATAGGAGGCAATGCGACTATGTCAACGCGTCAACATACTTCGCCAAAGCTTTAGAGATCTACACAAAAGTCAGCAACAGAAAAGGAACCGCGGACGCACTTTTCCAGCTTGCCCGTATTGATAGGCTTCAGAACGAATACGACCAGGCTGTTCTGCGGTATACAAAGGCCCTAGGGATCTATTCAGAGCTCTCTAACAGGCGAGGAAGAGCGATGGCCATTTGGAGTCTGGCGGTAATACATATGCATCGCGACGAGTATAGCCAGGCCATCACTTTCTACTCAAAGGCTGCGCAAATTTACACCGACATCGGCGACAGGGAAGGGAGAGCCGACGCTCTTTGGGGTCTCGCTGAGGTGCATCGGCTTCGAAACGAGTACAGCCAGGCCGTCGCCTTCTACACCGAGTGCCTACAAATCCGGACCGACATCGGCGACAGGCGAGGGAGAGCCGACGCTCTTTGGGGTCTCGCTGAGGTGCATCGGCTTCAAAACGAGTACAGCCAGGCCAGCACGCTCTACTCCGAGGACCTACAAATCCGGACCGACATCGGCGACAGGCGAGGGAGAGCCGACGCTCTTTTGGGTCTCGCTGAGGTGCATCGGCTTCGAAACGAGTACAGCCAGGCCGTCGTCTCCTACTCCGAGTGCCTACAAATCCGGACCGACATCGGCGACAGGGGAGGGAGAGCTGAGGCTCTTCGCGGTCTCGCTGAGGTGCACCGCCTTCAAAAGGTGTACAGCCAGGCCATGCCACTCTTCTCCGAAGCCCTGACAATTTATACCGAAATCGGCGACAGATTGGGGAGGGCATGGACTCTGCTGTTCATGGGCGACGCACATCGCGACCAACATGACCACAGTAGTGCGATTCATAGCTATGAGCAAGCTGCTGAAATCTTTAAAGAAGTTGGAGACCGTAATGAAGCTGTTGTTCTGGAGCGGGCGGCTAAGTCGCGTCGATTAATGGAGCAAGGGGCCGCATGAGATTTCGTTGGGGCGGCATTCGGGGTTGGATGGGATGTTGATCATCGTTCACACCACAATATACCACATGTGATGTACATCGTATGCGAACCCTCTTCTACTTCTCTACTTTCTAAATTCCCAACTGTTTGCTGTTCGACTTGTGGTGTGATTGATTTGCGCCTTTTTGCAACTCCATCTCTCTTCAATAATGGTAGCCTCCGCATCTCAGGGGGTTTTCTCCTACGAGCAATCAATGTGTTTTAAGCGCGGTAACTTTTCTACTCGGTCTGATTAGCGGAACGAAGATGATGGTTCTTAATAATCAAGTACAGCCCCTGTCCCGCTTCAGCGTCGCAGAGCTGACCGTCGAGATGCGGCTATACGATGTAAATCTCGCAAAACCTTGCTTCTTTAGCATACAGCAAGCTAGACTACTTGTTCGATTGTAAACAGTTTTGACGGATTTTTGGACAGCCCCTTGGGCTTTAAATGGAGTAGCGAGGGCGTCCAGAGCAACCGCTATCTAAACTCCTCCAGAATGAGGACGGTCAAATACAGCCAAAAGACGAGACTGATTTCGGGTGAGCAGCAGTCACTCGGGCCTTTCTACATGTAGGGGAGAGTACCCGATCCCACGGTCCTATTACCTAATCCGTTCTATACAGCTACTAACGTTTGCTTTTTAAATAGGACAGGCGAACGAGGTCCTCCCATAGGCGAAGATCGGCCCTTGTTTCGCCGAAGAACGGGTCTCCATAACGACCAAGACTGTATATAGGAATCGGTCCTCTCGCCTCTGTCCCCCTTAT
>WSTX01005518.1:0-14189 GCA_019633405.1 Tulasnella sp. 408 | reverse complement strand
TTCCGCCTGGCTGATGGGAGTCGAGGGTTTGAGAACGGCTGTAATAAGTCGGGGTAGCGGACGTTGTAGTTTCTTAATATCGCACAACGACGGTAGCCGACGCTCCCACGTCATGGCCGTCTTAGGGATAGCGTGCAGTTTCGCCCGTTCCTCATTCCAGAACAACTCGTTCTCCCTACAAGTCGCCATGACGCCTTCAAAATGTAATGCCGCCTCATCGTGCCGTCGCAGCTTCATCAAGATCTCCCCCTTCCATATCAGGTGATTTGCCACCTCCGACTGCTGTTCCTGGCCACGACACACAGCGATGATGTGATCGTGCCAAAAAAGTGCGCGGTCCCAGTCTCCTCGATCACATTCCAATTCCACAAGAGTAGAAGCGATCTCTTTTGATTCCAATGGTTGGGCCAATTCATGCCACAATAGGCATGCTTCCTCCAATAGCGGAGCGGCTTCGTGACGTTTTGATTGGTTCCAAAAGCAATATCCCAGTTCTTCTAGCGCTTGTGCTAGCCTCCACCTCTCTCGAACGTCTCGGGCGGCTGAAATCGACTCTTGCATAAGTTCTTCAGCCTCACGGTACTGCCCTAGTCGCTGTTTGAGCTGACCCATAGCTAGTAAATCGCTGCTCAATTCCCCCTTCCACCCAACGCTCCGAGTGATTGCGATAGCCTCCGAGAGAGCTTCGGCAGCCTTGACGAAATCAGATACATGCAGGTGCGTACATCCAATCATGTGGAGTGTGTTCGCTAGCCCCAATCGATCGCCCGACCGAGTGGCAATTTCCACTGCCTCACCCAGCGTGCACAGTGCCTCCTGCGTCTGGCCCTGACTCTTCTGGAGCTCTCCTATCCTTTCTAGGCATTCTACTACGCCTACATCGTCTTCATGCTTACGACGAATTTCCAGGCTCTCGCGCACGAGTGGCAAAGCCTCGTCCATCGATCCCAGAAACCTGACCGATAATCCAAGGTAGTACGAGGACTCCGCTATCCCAAGAGTATCTTTGAGAGCTCTAGAGTGCTCGAGGGCGGTAGTAGCGATGGTATGGAGTTTGGCGAAGTCTGTAATACGAAATGCTGCCACAACTTGCTTCCGGAGAACGGTGGCAACTCCCTTGGGATTTGCTTCTTCCTGGTAGAGCCGCAGAGCTTCATCGAGGTAGGCGGAGCTCTTCTCAGGGTTTCCTTTCCAACTCTCAAGGTCGCCGAGGGTCTCCAGCAAGGCAGCCGATCGGGTCTGACGTTCGGCATTCGCAGGAGTAGGAGTGCAGCGGGGCTGTTGATAAGAGGTTTGCATCGTGGTAGACTGGAAGAGTGTGCCAAAGGAACGTACCAGATACCTAAACATGGTCTTGCACATCTTGGCCGTCGGTCGTTGCGGAGGATCAACATTCCAACACCTCGTCATCAAGTCCCAGAGCTGAAGGCAGTCGCTAAGGCGGGAGTGTCCATCAATGTCGGGTAAAAGACTGTCGAAAATCTTGCGCATGATAACGAAGTCGACTGTAGTGCCTTCGTAGGGTACTTTCCCGGTCATAATCTGATGCTACGTTAGCATCGAGCACATGCGAATGTGATTAGGCCCACGAACCTCCCAAGCAAGCCAAGCCCAAGCATACACGTCGCTAGTCGGTGCGCGTGGGGCGCCGTTGAGGATTTCGGGGCTGCACCAACGAATCGAACCTTTCATGCCTGATGATGTCTCCAATCTCCCAAGACCGCTCTCCTCATGTAATCTCGCAAGGCCGAAGTCGCACAGGCGGGCTTTGTAATCGGCGGTAACCAGGACATTAGCCTTGAAAGAATGATGCGCTCAGCAACCGACGGATGCTGGCTCGAGAGAGTCTAGCTTCCGGCTTTGATGTCACCGTGGCAAACCGGCGAGTCCCGGTGGTGAAGAAAAGTCAACGCATCGATGGTGTCGTAGATCTAAGGTGGGGTGATTCGTGAGCTTATGCCATAATTGCCAGCTTCCGTTCGCGACGCACTAGCGATAGCTTTTCGGGAATTTCCAGGTCATGCGCCTTGACGAAGTCACTAACGTTCCCATTGGGCTCCCATGGTGAGAGCAGCCAAGCTTCTGAGCGCTTGAAGTTGGCGTAAAAGCCTAGGAACCTGGCGATTCCAGGGTGTTCCCCAATGCTGGACCACACTAACATCTCCCTGGTGAACGCCTGCCATAGATTGACTTCAGCAGCCTGAGAGTCCAGAATATGGAAGACCTACTCGTTTCACCCTCGGGATATTATAGAGTTCCGGAACTTTGATCTTTTTGACAGCCACCAGCTGCGGGGGGCCATACCAACGCTTGGCCAGCCAAGCAGGGACATGGGCGGACTCGTATAGCTCAGCGCGAAGAACGATACCAAAACCCCCCTGAGGCCAATCCTCGTGACCGACAAACACAATTTTTCTACGGTCGACCTGAAACTTCTCGAGTTTCTCGTATTCCTGGTCCTGGAGAGAAAACGATCCATCAACGGAGATATTTCAAACTGGACCACATCGGCGCTTACCACTAATTGGGCGCTGACGCCGCTCGTCGTTGCTATTGTGGATGTCATTTCACCTCGTCGTTTATAAACTGGTGTTTGTGGATGGGATTGAGTGGTGGTTGTCCTAGGTCGAGCAATGCGGCGAGCAGCAGGTTCCCTCGATAGCCGCCGGCGCTTCCAGCAAAGTCCGGTTTCCCAGGCTATCCCTGAAGAGCAATACCATAAAATGTCGAGACGGGAAACTTCCTCAATTCATCCACCAAGGAAAACCGCCAATGGGAACTTCCATATTTTGTCTTCTTGAGCCCGCTATATACCGAGCGTCACACCAACGCACATACGGAAGGAGCTCGACGCAGGTTGGCATTTCCGCGTGGCATCGGTGGGACAAGCGAGGATGCAATGCACGTCCTTCGGTGCGCGACATCTAACACGATACCACAGGCAAAACACCTTTGCCATTCCCTCGTTCTGCAATTCTTCTGGATTGTGGGATCCTCCAACGTGGGCGTCATAAACAGGAATGCCATCCTTTCAAGTGAGGGAATTATGCCGTTTCTCATCCGAACAGCCTTCGTCTGCATCTCTAGCATCTCTGCCTATCTATGAGTTGGTGATTTTTGACCTCGGCCCGTCGCTCAACGCCGCACAGGTTAAGCAAATCCTCTCGCTTCTATGACTTACGCCGGTTGGTACATAAAAGGCGTATACACTGAGATCTCGCGTCGTGGATCCCCGGCAAACTCCCCTGAATGAACGATGGCTGATACGATCTTATTATCGAGTTGACGTCAATGCCACCACCACACATCATATTCATTTACCCTAGAATTTATCTCTGCCGCGTAAGTCGCAAATAATGAAAGGCATGTGCAGTAGAATAGCCCAGCCAGTCCCATATGTCTATCATTGTCATCTCTCCGCACGAGTGCTCGATCCTTGCAAGCCACCACTCGGAGTATATAAGGCATACGAACCAAGAAAGTATATTTGCCGAAAAAAAGGTCATGACAAGAGCCTGCGACCCCTGACTACTAGATGCGGGGCATAACACCGCAGCGCGTACAAGCAGCTAAATAGCGCTGAACCGTAAACGTTGCCTGGCCTACCTGGACCGTCGGCAGTGTCTTAGAATCTCTGATCGACAGAATACAATCCATCATCTCTTGGGACACCAGAGCTCCAAGCTGTTCGGCGTCCATACACTCGCAGATATTGCCGAGACACGTCAAAGCCTCTCCCTTGGCACGACATATATCTCGATACTGATAGTCAAATTCCGGTGGGACGGTCAATCTCATGACCTCGAAAAGGAAGTCGCACGCCCCCGAACCGGTGAGGGCGTTGTGAGCTTCCGGGAACTGCGAGGACCTGAGGGATAGCCAAAGGAGAGCGCCCAAGAGTCGCGGGACAGCTGTGAGCTTGTCTGATTTAATCTGTTCCTGTGCGTCATCAATAACGCGCCCGAGCGCGTTTCTGAAGGTCGAGCCGGGGAGTCGACGAAGGACGTCAAATGCGTCTTCGTCAGGTCGCAGCCTCGGGAACCCTTCAACATCCTAAGCAAGTTTAGTTAGTGAGATCATGCTCTAACAAATAGAGGAGTTTAGACACACTGTTCCATCTTGACAACGGGATTGCCATCCTGTTGATCCGAGCATGACCTGCGTGCATGTGTCGGCGAACTCGGCGATCACCTCACTTGACGCCTGTTGATCGACTCTTGCGAGGATTGAAGGAAAACTCAGCATCGTTGAGATGATGGCTAAGCATGTAGCTCCTACCCTCGCCTGGTCCCCTGCGACCGAGGTGGTAGGGATGCGGGGATATAGTGAATGCGGCAGGTGCGAAGGAATCCATCCGCTTGAATCGCCATTCTCCCGCATCACAAAGAGACACGACGAGTAGACCGCACGGAGTGCAGCCGCGTCGACTACGTGGCTGTTTTGGGTGGTAGATGACGTAGTCGTGGATTTGTTTTTGGGGTCGAACGCCTTCGTCACTTCTTCAAAGACGACGACGATCAGGTGGCTTGTCAGAGGATAGGTTTGCGGCGTTTGCCACATCGGCCGCAGCATAAAGTCGAGGAGTGCGGCCCCGTTATACCAGTGAGATGACCCCACATTTGTGTTTTGCATAATACGGCGGACAAAATTTGCCACCAGACGAGGGTCGAGGAGCATTATACCTTGCATGTCTTGCGTTGCAAGGAACCTGACGCCCGCTATGCCGAACGTGGCGTTTTCTAGTATGTTGGGTAAGCTTTCTTGAAACAGCGTTCGCCCCTTTGAATGTTTGAGAAGCATCGTTAAAAGGCGAGAAGAGTAGGTTTCGTTCATATTGGTTAGAGCGGGATTGGCTTGACCCTGTTCATCGTCGCTAAGCCGCAATAGAGCCTGAAGGCCAGCCTGCTGCCTCTCCGCTGTTTTAGTCAACCGCCTAGCAACAATATCTTCACCATCTGGCTGATTTTCAAGTATGTCCACTAAATCCTTGGCGGACTCTCGACGTTTTTGCCTTTCCGAGTCTGCCTTGTGCGGTTTGGCTTCGGTGGTGAGTCGAAGGAACAAAGTTTTGGCCTTCCGCTTGAGAAGGGGGCGTCGTAGAGCGTCAAAAGTGCTAATCTTGGTTGGGTTACTGCTTGTAGGATCCCTGCTTTTAAACGAATGAGAGCGTCATGACATCTGACTAGCCTGAGGGTACGCAGACCGAACCTTGCTGCACCTCTCGTCCATCCCTGTGATATAGGTGAGATAACCGGCTCATCTTCTTCACTCGAGCTAGAAAACTTCTCCGTGAGGCCGGACGAAACCGTGGATCGAGAGGCCAAGGATGTTTCGGATCTCCAGCCGTAGCGGCGGCTTCCGTACATTCGTAAATCTCCTTCCGACCTTTCGTCAAGAAAGCAAGGCTGACTCCTCCGGTTTGGCTTATTCCAGTCCATTTCAGCCCATCCAACGCGCTGCTGTTCCCGGTCGAGCGATAAATCTGAATAGGAGGGAGGGTTCCCGCTCGATGACGAGCTTGCAATGGGAAGCGGCTCGGAGGACTGGGGCGAGGAATGTGGAGGAGGTTCCGACATTCGCTGTCTTGGGATATGGTTACCAAAGCTCGAGTCCAAGCCCACGAAAACGGTGTGAGGTAACTGGGGAGGGTACGTAAGGGGCTGCATAGCAATGGACTTTAGCGCTAAAATCCGCGGGCAGACCGTGTGGCTTTCAGCGTCCGCACACATCTTGTCCACTCCACCCACCTCCTGACCGTTCATCAAACAACGACCACCGCATTTATTAGAAAATTTAAATAGCAACGAAATCGAAACCTCTTCAGCAAACAATAACAGAGCATATGGTTGACGATCCATTAACGGCTCAGCGTGTTGTGCCTCCCTCGGCACAATTAAGCGCCTTCTGGAAACGTTACGATCGGTTAGCAGATATTCAGGACAAAAGAATGACGTCGAACTTAAACGCAAACTTAGACGTTCTCCTAATTTTTGTAAGCCCAAGTTGTTCCCCCCGGTAGACCCAAGGGCTCACCAACGGGGTTTCAGGCCGCCCTATTCTCCGCTATCAATACTACATTTATATCAATCACAATGCCGGACCTTTCTCCTAACCCATCCGATGAGACCAATGCACTTCTTCGTATCCTCGTGGTGAGGGCAGATAACAACACTTTAACACCCGCCGACCTTTCTCCACCATTCTCTCCTAGTCCCGGATCCGTCGCAGTCAATTGCTTGCTCTATGCCAGCTTGAGCTGCAGCTTACTTGCGGCTGTTGGTGCGATGATGGCCAAAGAATGGCTACAGAGCTTCGACAGAACCGGACAGACTGGTCCGCTGGAGGAGCAGGGTCGGTTCCGGCAACGCAAGTTCAATGGTGTCAAGAAATGGCACTTGGAAGCGGTGATCAAATTTCTGCCTAACCTGCTCCTTTTGTCCGTTATTCTTTTCTTCGCAGGTATCGGTCTCTTTCTCCTTCCTATAAATACCGCTGTGGCAGGGGTTGTAGTTGGATTTTTGGCTCTGGGAGTTAGCCTCTCGGGCATAGCCATCGTTTCCGGTGCTATTTTTCCCTTGTGCCCCTATCAATCGGCTGCATCCAGCGCACTTAGACGCAGTGTAGGAGCATTTACCAAGCTCTGCATGCGTTCGTCGCGTCCAAACATTTATTGGACGATCAGAAGTGTTTTCACAAGACTCTCAGGAGGCTTGCAGAGAGCTTCGCATCTGGATTCTAAATTGCTAGGGATGATGATCTTCCCGGCTATTTTCCGCTATAACAGTGCTACATCGAAGATTAAAAGCAAAGATAACGAGGAAGACAATGAGCAAATTGTGTCGGCTGGAGCTGCTCGCTGGCTCCTTGAGACTACGTCCAATCCTGAAGACCAGATAGCGGCGGTTACAGTCATACTCGCACTCGACAGAGATGCATGTGCCTGGGCGCTTGAGAATTCTCAAGCCTTCCAGCGGCTTTTATCATTGACCTGTGAGGCGTTCGATGCATGGGAGTGCCAACCTAATGCAAGAAATCAGGAAATGGCAGAGCTCTTTGGATTAACATTATGTCACGTGCCTCTTAAGCTCTCAGAAAAGGTCAATTTTAATAAACTAACAAGTCTGGAGAAGCGTGGAAAGCACAGCTTCAGTGGAACCTTCCTGCAGGCCCTCGACCTTGCCCGCACCAATCTTTTGATCAAGAAGCCTGGTGATGAAGATTGCATTCTTCATATAGCATTTCTAGCCAGTATCATCAGCAGAGGCTCGCTCATTGGCGGATATCAATGGGCGAAGTTATCACGGTTCCTGATCGATGAAACCCCTGCCTCTGATGTTCTTCTGGGATTGTGGGCATTCTACGTAGGATGGATCGGCCGAGGCAGAGATTGCTCTTCCTGTGGATTGGCAGAACTTCTCAACGTAGAACGTATCAAGTGAGTGTCATGTTGACTATGGGCATATACTAGCTGTACATAACTAACTACCCTAATATTAAGCGAAATGCTCTTGGAGTATTTACCCGATGCTCTGGTTTACAGCAATCGAAGCTTAGTCAAAGCTCGTGAGAGCTCGCAGTCAGAACTCGATGCCGCGCAGGGGTTTCGAGCCTGCTTGCGAAGGGCCAAGAAATTGTCATCAGAGACTTCACTTTGGGAACTGGGACGAGAGGCACACGGTCTAGCAGATCTAATGCGGGAGTACTTTGACCCTTTGACTGCGTCAGGCACAGCAGATGACAATTCGAAATTGACCGGGTTCTTGATTGAGGCGGTGCTCGGGTTCTGTGCCTTCACTGGCGATGACTTCAATTCAAGCAAGCTCTCCGTTTCCGTAGGTTCGCAACTCGAGGAAACCCTAAGCCATCGCTTCATTGATTCTGTTGCAGACATCCTGCTAAATGATGACAATCCCTCAGGATTCGGTTTTTTGTGGTGGTGGAGATCATTAAAGCCCTGCGTTATTCGAATATTCTTATGGGTGTGGAAAAACCTGGCTATGGCCCAACCAGATAGTCGGGAGCAGTTCAGGATATTCACTTCGAGCTGTAGACTTTGGGAGCCCTTGGAGAAAGAAGTCAGCTTCCCCGCAACGGGAAGGATCGAACAGGATGGATATAAGCCTCTCACATCCGACGATCTGAACAGGATCGCCGAATTTGTTGAATACATCAAGAAAGATCGCAGGAGCTCCGAGTTCATCAGTCGAAACGCCGACGTTGGGATCAATCGATTGTATGTACATCTAGATAAACGCGTGGACTGGGGATATAAGCTCTTCGATGTCCACGAGCAACGCCCGAGATGTATTCGATCAACATCCATTGATAATGAATTGCTGTAGTAGCTCGGCGCATATAGGAGACATTACGACGCTGTTTGCTTGCGATTGGAGGTGTAAAATTTGCTGAGTCGTTTAATGAGTTGCTGGCCTCTTTCCAATACCCCAACTGCAGTAATAAATTTATACACGTGTATTGGCGCCCGCTTCTTTTATAAAACCATACAAATAAAAGTATTAAAGGGACAGCACCGATTACAAGGTCCGAAACTCTCGTATCGTGCTGTGCAGGTTCAATTTATCAAAAAGCGAACCCTACGGACGCGCGAAGACGGAATATGAAAGAGATGCAGGTAATCGATTGATATAAATAAACACAATGATGGTAATGATAATAGAATGGTTGAATGGGAGCTGGGAAATGCCGACGCAGAACGTTTGTCTGGGTGGCACGCGGGACTAAATATTGGTACTCTTGGAGTTTCATACGACTTGGCTCTACTTGTATTTATGTCCTGGATTAGTCGCCTAAGACACGAGCTTCGAGTCTGTGAGTCAAAAGTACCAAGAACTTCGGCATGAAATAACCGACATCTTACGATTTTGGGGCGGATCAGAAGAGAGACCGAAGAACACTAAGAAGAGATCTCTCCATATCTCAGTGCGAATTACGGCGAGCAGGATGATAAATAACCTCTCCACCAGCTGAAGAACTTACATTCAGCCTCTGGTTATCCGTTAACGTGCAACACGTAGGCTACAAGTTTAAAATGGATCATCTTCGTGAGCCTATCGAATGGATTACATGGCTGAAAGCTAGGCTCGCAAGGTAGTCCGTGGCAACCGAGCGCCCGCCTTTCTTTGATTTTTCCGCATGTAGGGAGGCGAAGCGAAAAGTGGTCAAGTGTTGGGGCTGGGCGTGATTAGTCCAGAACGGTGGGAAACGGATTGTGGCGCAAGCACCTTAGCCTGCGCGCCACCTCGCACCTTGCGCATGCCAACATTCTTGCGGTGGTGGTGGCATCCTTGGAGGAGTTTTCCCTTCCCTCTCCCTGCTCTACTCGTCCATCGGCTTATCAAACAACTCATCAATGATACGATCCAAGAAATTTTATATACTGCAACCCCAGCGGCTCAACAACGAGGACTTCAACGATGATCCAGAAACACTCATGGGCCTTCCTCCGGCGGAGAAGACAACCGAGTTCTGGAAACGCTACGACCGCCAAGCTGACACCCACGACGGCAGGATGACCGAGGACCTCAGCGAGAACCTCGATGTGCTATTAATCTTCGTGAGCCACTTACTTTTGTTGTTGAGGGTTGTGGCACGAAATAGGACTTTCAGAGCTGACACACTATGAAACCCAGGCCGCTTTGTTCTCAGCGATCAACACAGCGTTCATCTCTCTCACTATGCCAGGTCTTTCATCTGATCCGCTGACCGAAAATAATGCACTACTCCGTCTTCTGGTCATGAAGGCCGACAACAGTACTCTCGTACCAGCCGACTTATCTCCTCCGTTTACTCCCTCTCCCAACTCCGTCGTTGTCAATTGTTTACTCTACGCCAGTCTAAGCTGCAGCTTGCTTGCTGCGGTGGCTGCAATGATGGCGAAAGAATGGTTACAGAACTTCGACCGAACCGGACAAACGGGGCCGTTGGAGGAACAAGGTCGATTGCGGCAACGCAAGTTCAACGGAGTGCTGCAATGGCATTTAGAATCAATCATCCGATCCCTCCCCAATATACTCCTGTTGTCGGTCATCCTCTTCTTTGCGGGGGTTTGCCTCTTCCTTTTCCCCGTCAACAGGGCAGTCGCGGCTGTTGTAATCGCATTTTCCGGCGGTGGAGCGATCTTGTGTGGTGTAGCTACCGTCGCAGGCGCCACCTTTCCGCTTTGCCCATATCAATCTGCTGCATCCCGTGCATTGAAACGCATGGGGCTCTTGTTCTCTCCTCAATGGTGGAAGGATCTATGGAGAGCCGTGGTCGAACTCATAGTTCGAAGGCTTCCAAAGCTTGTTCGGAGGCTCCCGATTGTTCGAGAGGCCCTCGATGCTATGCACCAACATCCGAGCGTTGTCACGGCAATCATGCAATCGACGCCTATTGCGTTCCTTTCAACGATAACCGACGAAACCGTTACCTCCGAGCAGGTGGAGGTTGCACAGGCGGCTGGCTGGCTCCTTGGGGCGACCTCTAGCCGTGCCGACCAAATAGCTGCAGCCCAATTCATATGCACTCTAGATAGGACCACACATATTTTCGTATTCGAGGATTCCGAAACTTGGCGACGCCTTGTTTTCTTAACTCACGAAGCGTTCGATACTTGGTATTCCCGACCAACTAAAAGTAACCAAGATATAGCGGAGCTTTTGGGATTAGTATTATGTCGTGCTCTCCGATCCTCCAGGGATGCCGCAAAAGCGGAGGATATAACCAATCTTCCACTGTATCATTCAAGGAGTTTTGGGGGGACCTTTTTGCGAGCGTTAGAATCTGCCTCGAGCAACTACCCGTGTGACAAGCTCGAAGACAAGAAAATGATTCTTCATATCGCCTTTCTGGTCTCGGTCCTCGGCAGAGGCGGAGTCATCCCACAGTATCAATGGGCTAGGGTGTCACTGTTTTTCTTGCGCGGAAACAGCCCTCAGTTGGTCGATGTCCTTCTGGGCCTGTGGGCGAAGATTTTTTGCAACATGGACCCCAAGAAGGGTTCTTCCGAGCGATCCCGCGAATTCGTGGAGCCTGCAGATGAAGGTGGTAAGGAGTGAGTGCGAGACTCCTCGGCGCGGTGTAGCGCATGTTTGGCTAATGGCTTTGATTGCAGACCTGTTCTTGCCCGAGACTTATCAAATGCCGTGATCTGTGGCACCAGAGTTTTGTCCTCGCTTCGCGGAAATGTGCAATATAAACTACACGCCATGCATGGTTACACCGCATGCTTGCGAAGAGCCGCCGAACTCTCCACTCAGATTCCACTCGATGAGCTGACCAACATGATTGACGGTCTTGGAGGGTTTATCTTGTCATATCTAGACCCCTTAATCTCGTCGACCTCGGGAGAATCAAGCTCGGAATTGGTCAGGCTCTCAATGGAAGCTGTGCTCGCATTGGCCGCTTTTGTTGACATGAACTCTCGCTCACATGAGATCCCTAATTCCCGGGATGCACGGGCTGAACAACTTCGAATTGATGACGTCATAAATGCTGCTGTTCACATTATGTTGGTTGACTCCGAAAGTCTTGGCACTTCGAAGCGTTTGCCTAGGACACAACCGCAAGCATTGGCTTGGGTACGGGCTCATGTTTTGCCGCCAGTGAAGGAGCTGGGGCGGGAGTGTCGGGAGCTGGAGCGGGAGTGTCGGAATCTGTGGCGGCCGGCGGTGGTGTCGCTGGTGCCGCCGCCGTCGCCGCCGCCGTGGCAGCGGTGGGGGCGGGAGCGGGTGCTGCAGGAGTGGGAGCGGGGGCTGCAGGAGTGGGAGCGGGGGCTGCAAGAGTGGAAGCGGACGCTGCAGGAGCGGACCCCGGCGCTGAAGGAGCGGGCCCGGGAGCTGCAGGAGCGGGCCCGGGCGAGGCCCGGGCTGGACCTGAACGGGTGGGACCGGCTAGATCTGGACGGGCTGGATCTGAACTTGTGGGGCGGGCTGGACGGGCTGCAACGCTGGCTGGACGGACTGCAGCGCGAGCTGGAGGGACACGCGTTGAAGCTGGCCGAGGACCTTGCTCAGCGTTTACAAGTAGAGATATCCATTTTAAGAATGTTGTTGTGGGTGCGGAAGCAGCCACCTGGCACTCAGTCGGATCATTCAGACAAATGCAAATTGTTTAATTTAATCTGTCGCCTTTGGGCGCCTTTGGAGACAAGAGTTGACTTCACAATCAACGGGATAGAGTGGGGCAACAATGGGGAACGGCTCACCTTTGATGATGGCAATCGGAACAAACTCCTCACATCCGACGACCTGAACGGTATCGTTGAATTTGTGGAGGAACTTCAAAAGGATGTGGGAAAGCTCGAGTTCATTCGCCGCAAAGTCGATATTGAAATTAACAGACTATGCGCTCATTTCAATCGGCAGGTTGGCTGGAATTATGACCTGTACGATCTTCGAGAACAACACACGTTCTGCCCTCTGTCAAGAGGAAGGGGACTTGGGATGATCTGGTAGCTTTATGTGCTGTTTGTACTTCCGGAGCGTAGCTACTGTTGGACTGGTAGTGAGATGCGTCGTGTGTTAGTTCCTAAGGCATTGAAGTTTGTTGTATGTTTGCTTGGCGTTCCGCTCGCTTCGCCTAAGCATCAACTTCCTATTCCGAGATCGTAGCAGCGCAAGCTCCAGTACCCGACTCTACAAGAAGAATTGCTCTCCGAGTAATAAGTATCCGATGTGTTGAGCTGAAGGCATTCGACCTGCTCAGGTTGTTTGGATATACTGTAGCCGGGACTGAGGGACCCGTACAGGTATGAAACATCCGCCCATGCGTTTCGAAGTATAGTGAGCACATGCTCTTTACTCTCTTCAACTGTGAACTGTACGGCCTTCAGCTGTGTAGTGCGAGTCAACATAACTCTTGCGTTTCCTATCTTTCCCGTAATGCCGTCGCCGGCAATACGGGGCAAGCCACCTTAGAGCTAATTGCAAAAAAGTAGCGACACCTCCATTTCTCTCCAAACGCTTCCCACGACGCCTCCCAAGGGTAAAGCTCCACCGACGGCAGCGATCGCTGATGTTGCCATCCCATCCGCTCACCATTAAGCTGCCCCCCCTGGCATCTATCGTAACCATATATGGCCGTATATACTTGCGCTATTATATACACTGGGATTGGCGTTGCGTACAGGAAGTGCAAGATCGAGTGATCATTGATCTTCTAGATCCGCCTGACCCAATAGATCCCGTTGCAACCACGGAGTCATAATAGGTGTTGATGGCCTTTTGTGAGAGCATACACACCGTACTAACAAAATAGTCTGCGTACGCTTCTTTGAAACATTAAACTAACTGGTTCTCGGAGAAAACTGTGAGGGGCGGCCCTTGGTTCGCATCCAAAATTATCGTATTGTGCAAGGAGGAAGGACCAACGTTAACATCAATACAGGCAACGAAACAATAGAATACATACAAGCAAACAGATAATTGAAGAAAATAAACGAAGCGGCTGGTGATAGGACTCGGATAGAACAGTTAGATAGAAAGCTCGAGAGTAACAAAGAACACTAGTCAAAGGAAGAGCTAGGGGATATACAGGCGGTAAGAACAAAACGAGGAAAGATTCACAAAGAAGCTACGAGGAGAATTGAAAGTCGAGGGGAATCGAAAGGTGGAGGTGCGGACAACAAACTACTGGCCGTGACAAAGAGGCTCGGCGAGAGTCAAGGGGGGTTTTATGAACCGATGTAACAAGAGGATGTTTGAAAGGAAGATCTCCTGAAAGAAATGAGGGAGGAGACGAGGAACGAATGAACCGGGAAGGTTGGATAAACTAAATCAGGAAGAACAAAGAGCTCAGGTGAACAATCCACTCGACTACAACGCACATGTGATTGACGTACCGAAATGACACGCCGGCGATCTTCCCCGAAATCATATCTATGGAAGCTGAAACCCCGGGGAGACTCTTTGTGGCGAAGACAAGGACAGCACCAGGACGACAAGGTTGATGGAGCCACGAATCCTGGTAGAGCAGCCGGGCGAATTCAGGAGGAGAGGAGATGTGTGAAAGGATGAATGATATCATTTCATGACGTAGTAAAGGCCGCCTAGAACAAGGGAGTGGACAAGGTCAGCAATGCATTTTCGAATCGAAAGCAAAGAACCCAACCTTACCTTCTGCAAGCGGCATCGATCCTGCTCCCGTGATCAAAAGGGGAGCAGCGCGAGAGAAAAGGGGGTGAAAGCAGG
>WSTX01005517.1:0-14238 GCA_019633405.1 Tulasnella sp. 408 | reverse complement strand
CTCTCGGCATCGAAAAATGCTCGGCCTATCGGTCGGGTCATATGCCCAACAGTCCGTCATCAAGCTGCACAGGCTGGTGATCTGCGATAACTGTGCATCGGCATGAGCCGAAGGTACTTTTCCTTCGATAACCGTTAATTTGAGAACGTCTTCTGCGTGAATTTCGGGAAACGGAAGTTTGCCCGTCATGATCTAAGGAATCATCCGTCGAAGCTCTTTAGCGATGACTGGGGAAACGCTGGCTTCTCCCAGCCGACCTACTTCCCAGCAGAGCCATCCGGCTGACCATATATCACTTTCCAAACTGGGAGTGACCCCACTCAAGGCTTCGGGAGACGCCCAGCGGAGCGAATATAAAGGACCTGTCAATGCCACCTGATTGCCAGTAGCTGCGACTTGTATTTTAGCTGCCTCAGCGGTGGATCTCCCGTTGAATTTTAGACCCGGGTCTCCAGCCGCAACTCTATCCACCGACTCCTCAACAACCCGAGCAGAGCCGAAGTCGGTGATGATTGCCCGATAGGACGAGCTGACCAGGATATTGAACTATGGCACCGTCGAAATCAGATGCGAGCTGTCGAGGCTAGTGTAAATCAATAACCTACCGACTTCAAATCACCGTGACATATGGGCGGCTTGTGACTATGAAGATACGTGAGGCCTTCAAAGATATCCTGGATCTACAATGACATGCTGTTTGAACCGCTAAAGCCTTCTTCGACTGTACATCGTTGCTCACAAGAGATATGCGTTCCGGGATCTCCCACTCTCCCGATGCAATAAATTCACTGATGTTTCCATTCGGGTGCCAAGATAGAACTATCCAAACTTCTCCCTGTTCAAGTTCTTCGACGAACCCGATCAAGCGAATGACATTCTCATGAGACAACCCCGCCAGTATCTCTACTTCATGAACAAATTCCTATGCAAGTGGTTAAGCACTCGTATTGGGAGTAAGCTCCGTTATTCTTACCTGGGAGAATTTCTGAATCGTCTTTCCCTTGTGATAGCTCGGCTTCTTCACTGCCACTGTTTCCCCCTTTCTCCATCTCCTTCGAACTGTCGCCTGGACCACTTTGGCCTTTCCGCCTGTTCTATGCGAAGTCGATAAGTTGAATTTGACTGCGCGGGAGTTCATTCGAAGAGACTGCAAGCAGTCGAGTGGCTCTCGCTGCGGAATTCTTGGCTCTGGTACGTCGAAATGAGACGGTGGACCCACAGCGGAAAGCTTCTCAGTGTTCCATTCTTGAGCGGAATCAAGTGACGTGCCTTCTTGTGCGCCGCCTTCGTTGGCTCGGTCGGCATTTTTGTCAACCGTAGGTGCGCGGGATACCGAAAAGGGAGCTCTAAAACGGATGCTTTGAAGGGGGTTTTGGTGCTTTGAGAGCATTTCTTGGTTCAAGGCAGACGGTATAAGTGGCGATTCGAGCCGGAGAAGAGCTAACTACTGCAATGGAAGAGAAGGTATTGCGTTGGCGGGGAGCGGGCGAGGGATTGGTGTTCGACTAGTGTCAAGTGGTGCAAGCGTGTACATCACGGTGAGTCTCACCACCCGCTCGCACGGATTGCTTACCTCATCAGTCTACTTGAGTACCTTATCGCCGAGCTCTTGCTGATAGAGCACTTTGTGCCCCGCTCTTAGGTGTGGATATTGTACCACGAGAGGAGCAATATTGGCAATTGGTGCGGAAGGATCTTGAGGGTAGAGGTTAGTCACTTTGGCCACCGAATCCGTCTGAAGCGAGTCTGTGTACATAAGCGAACAAACAAGGAGTGAAATCGAGTCTACGAAACTACAAGGCGCAACTATTCGGGCAGACTCCGCCTCGGGCCCCATCACCCTGAAGCAAGTCCGACCACGAGCAATACTCAATCGCCGATACAGTAAATTTGTTTCCTTATATCGTACCCAATGATTGCGCAGGCCCGAATCCCCATTTGAAATGTCGTTGATTTCTTGATATACAGCACGCCGCAACTTGAAGGCTTGCAAATTTTTGCGCCAATTACTGCCCTTATATACAGCCATCTATCTAGCGTCGAAAAACTGCGGAAATTGCATCAATGAGACCACAGAAGCAGCTCCTTTTTTGATGCACTTCAGGGGATTTCGGAAGGGCCCGAGGGGCTGGGTATAGATTGTCGTAGACACTTTGACTCGCCGGTCGACGAAACTCCGCGGTTGGCCGTTGCGAGTGTAAGAGTGTCCCTGGCACGGGTTCATCAGTGGCTCGGGTAGCTTGTTCCGGGTGGTCTGGTGGGTATCGGTGACGAGCGGATGGCGCGGAAGGCGTAGTCAGGGGTGTTTCGGGCTTCGCTATGCCTTCCAGAACATAGCCAGCAGGAGGGGGCTTGGTACCGATAGGCAACTCAAGGACTGTGTCGGGTGGGTGAGGATCGTTTTGGTGGTGTGCAGGGGGCGCGGAAGGTGTACTCAGGGGTACATCGGGATCCACAATGTCTTCCAGAACATAGCCAGCAGGAGGGGGCTCGGTACTGGTAGGCGACTCAAGAGCTGTATCGGGTGGGCGAGGATCGTTTTGGTGATATGCGGAGGGCGCGGCGGGTGTAGCGGATGGTGTAGTCGGAGGTACTTCAGGCTCCGCTATGCCTTCCAAAACATAGCCAGCAGGAGGGGGCTCGGTACCGATAGGGGACTCTAGAGCTGTATCGGGTGGGTGAGGTTCGTTTTGGTGATGTGCAGAGGGCCCGGCGGGTGTGGCGGAAGGTGTAGTCGGAGGTACTTCAGGCTCCGCTATGTCGTCCAAAACATAACCGGCAGGAGAGGGACCGTTAGAGGGCTCGAGAGCCGTATCTAGTGAGCGAGGATCGCTTTGGTGATGTGCGGAGGGCGCGGCGGGAGTAGCGGATGGTGTAGTCGGAGGTACTTCAGGCTCCGCTATGTCGTCCAAAACATAACCAGCAGGAGAGGGTCCGGTGGAGGCCTCTAAAGCCGTATCAAGTGAGCTAGGATCGTTTTGGCGATGCGCGGAGGGCGGGGAAGGTATAGTCGGGGGTGCTTCGGGCTCCCCAATTTCTTCCGGAACATCGCTGGCGGGAGGGGCGGCGGTAGAGGACTCGAGAATCGAAGGATTTCCAGCGTCGAGTGAAAGAGGATCGTTTAGATAGGGTAAGGTGTTCCCCCGTGTTGGGCTTAGGTGTTCGGGTGATTTCTCTCGAGATAGGTCCAGGGCGGAATTCTCGAGACCGTGTTCAATATGATCGAGAATGGTGGAGAAAGAGGGTCTTTCATCGGGATTGAAGCTCCAGCACTGTGAAATGAGATGTCTCAGAGTGTCTAGAGTGGACTGAAGGGGATTGTCGACATTGAGTGCCGGACTCTTCAGAAGGTCGAATGAGCCCGGAAGACTGCCACGAGCAATAGCGACGAGAACGTCGCTACCACCTAGAATGCCAGAATATGGAATGCTGTCTGTGATAATCTGTAATTGAGGGGATGTTTTTCAAATACAGTGTGGGTGGTTCCAGCGGTGGCCATACCTGAAATACGGTGCAGGCCCAGGCCCAAACATCACTCTCCGGGGTATGTTTCGCCTCACTTTTCATAACAAGCTCTGGGCTCATATATCTAATCGTTTCTTGGATTGCTGTTGAAGTGCTGAGGCTCAATGACGTCCCAGAACCCTCAGCGAATTTGGCAAGGCCAAAGTCACACAGGACTGCGTCGAGGTTATCGTTGATGAGCACATTGGCCTACAAATTTATGAGCTGAAATTTCTTTCGAGAATGTGACGGAAATTAGTCACCGGCTTTATGTCTCCATGACATATTGGTGGGTCGGAGTTGTGTAAGTACGCCGCTCCTAATGTTAAACCCCGCACCTGTGACAATATCATTCGTGGGTCGGGATGGCGCTCGAGGAACCAATCTCTGCGTCAACTCACAAAGCCTAGTCGGACTTCCGTACTGGGTCGCGTTCGCTTGATGTAATCTGTAATGTTGCCATTGGGTAGATAGGGAGACACAAGTTGGACCAAGTCGTAATTTTCGCTCAAGTAGTAGCCGACGAGCTTCGAGAGATTTGGATGCTGGACCTTTGCCCATATTTTTAATTCTCTTGCAAGGCGCTGACGGGCTTGTGAGCGGCAATGATGGCACCATCAGAGGTTGAGAGGAACTGACCATTGCCACGCGAACTCGTGAACCTCTTGGCCCTGTAGCTCGCAATTGCTTGACGGCAACTTTCAACGAGCCATCGAGCGTTGCTAAATACGTCTCTCCGAAACCTATGTCAGTAACTTCAGAATCACGCTCAATGGTTAGTCTAGAAGGCTCTATCCGCAGGTGAACTAGCTCGTCAAGAGTCGATTGCTACGAAGATATATCAATGTTGACCTTAGGATTCCGCTTGTCGAACAGTCATATCAGAACACTTACGAGCGCGCCGACAATGGCCTCCGAATCCATGGCGCGTCACTGGTGCTGGAGTTTACTGTAAGTAACAGCAGAAAATAAAACAAATTGCCCTGGGAGGAGGAGCGCGGTGGTGGGAAACAAGTGGATGTAAGGCGGTGCTCCCTCAAGGATGAAGTGAGGCAGCGTGACGTGTGTATGCGATGTGACATTAGTAAGCCAGGGTAAATGCCAACTTCTCCATTTGAATTACAAAATAAGTATGGTCTGGCAATGCACCTAACATGAGCAAGGATAAGAAAAGTATGAGTCGTCATCTTCATACACTGGCTCTCGTAGGGCATGAACACTCTTCTCTCAAGGAAACCCAGCAGTCCAGCTTTGATTTCTGGTCAGAGGCATCCCCAGCCGCTAGTTTCATGACTCTACTTTGGATCCTTCTTGGCGGAGAGGGGCGTTTAACGTTGAAGGCCCGGGGCAGCCTCAGGCGGAGGATTGCAGGGTGAATGCGCGACGGGCCAGTGAAAGTGAAAGCCGGCGGCAGCAAGTGCGGCACCAACATTCCGACGTCAGAGTTGACCTTCATCCGCAAGGGGCCTTGAGGCTGTTCCACTACCTTGGGTTTCGACCGCTCGGCTTGATCTCCCCCCAAGCTCACCCAGTCCTATTCGGAAACTCGGCTCGCCCCGCGCATTGGAAAACTCGCTGCGGCCGGTCTCCATTCCTCCATCGCTTTCTGTTGCTGATTTCTTGTACAAACCCCGCTCGCCCACATCTGGTCCTTCGTCCCGAGCGAAGCCGGTGTCGGCACTCATGGCTTCTTGCTCCCTCTCAAGTTGTTCCCCATTCTCTTAGCCAATGCCCGAGCGCCCTTCTGAATATTCTGTTTTTGAATTGTAGGCATGACGCTCACTCGGATGTCTCGACCCTCTTTCGACCCGGGAAGGTCCTGGACTTGGACCGTCTCCAAGAACGCTTCGTACCACCCTTTTGTCCTTCTTCACCATCTCACGGGGGCCCTCCAGACGATCGGGCTCATATACGACGTCGTGCATCCAACCATCACTTGGTGACTCGATCGTAGCATTGGCGATCGAGGGTAGGGGATCTATTGGGGGTGAAGGTGAAGACGTCGTGGCGTGAGAAGAGGTGTTTGCTCCAGTCAGAGGGCTCCGCGCGGGCTGTGGTCAATCAAATCCAGTCGCCGCCGGACAATAACATCCCCGACTCCGGCAAGAGACTTGGTTCTACACTCGCCAAGGCTGGTTAGGTCGAAACGCCTCCGCGCTAGCACCTAACTACGCCTTGAATTTGCCAAAATCGCCTACATCTAGCCTCTCATGGTCCAGGAGATTTCCAAATAACTTCATTCCAAGCCAACAATATACACGAGAAAGAAAGAAACAGGGGGAGCTGCAACACACGATAAAAACAAACAACAGAAAATATACAAGCAAGAACATCGAACGAGGGACAAGAGACAATTTTGAGAAAAGAAACAATTCTATCACCAAATTCCAGTTCGACCGAACATATCCACCGCCCCCTCCGTTACCAGTCCCAGAGCCAGCGACTCAAAAATCAGGGCCCGAAGCAAAACCGTCTCAGAAAACAAGGCAGACGACCCACTTACCTTCTCTCGAGAAAGAGCATCCAGCCCGCCTGATATCACCTAACCATGGGGGTTATCCCCGTTACCGATGGCAGGGACAGTGTGCAAATGCAACACGCGCCTAAGGTGGTCTGCTCCCGAAAGGAAGACAACAGTCCAGACCCCTCATCTCCAGAAGCGCGGGCTTCCGGCGCCGTAACTGATCGCGGGAGGGAGAACGCATTCTTAGTTCCCCTCCTCGCCGCTACGTTTACGCCAGGGACGCTGCTACTGGGTGCTTCAACCAGGCGAGAGAAAAAAAAGAGTACTCCTGACTGGATGCTCCCACCACCCAGAGAGCCGGGATGGTGGTTTATCTCGAGAGAGGTGCCTGGGCCGCTACTCGTCGTCGAAGTCGGGTTTGCTCGGTTCCTATCTTTGAGTCGAAGGCTTGGGCTGGAAGGTTGGGGTTGGTGGATGTCGGGCGAGTTGGTGATGAAGATTATTGTGGAATCGGGAGTCTAGCAGTGGGGTACTTTAAGTTGAAAAGGCGACGGTGTTGAGTAGACTACACTACACTGGACGGACCAGGGTCGTTAGAGCTCATGTCGATAGGGATGAAGGAAAAAAGGCACCTACTTCGTTCGCTCAGCAAAAGCAGGCGTAGGTACAGTTCCGCCTAATCTGTACCCGACGGGTTGGTTTCACTTGCATGGGAGCTAGATCGCCATGTCCAACCGTAATCGACGATGGCAGGCAGAGGACGATCTATTGGCCTAGCAAATCAAATGGGCGAAAGAGGTCTCGTCAGTCTCTTAAGCTCGTAATCGAAAATTTGGGGGGAGGGGGAGGAACTTACTTCGGTGTACTATGATGGGATCTTGCCCCACTGACTTGAGCAGAAGGGCGAACATCCGCGGCCCCATATTGTGATCTACCGTGGTTCGAGGTTTGAGAAGTGTTCTTGGTAGGATTTGGACGATAATAGAGGCTCGGTCTGGCAAGCAAATCAAATCGGGCGAAAGGGGCCTCGTCAGTCTCGTAAATCTCGTCGTCGAAAGCAGGGGTGAACTTACTTCAGCGTCCTAAGATTCGATCCTGCCCCGCTGACTTGAGCGGCGGGGCGACCATCCGAACGTCGTGGTCCACTAGGGTTCGAACCTTGAGAAGTGTTCTTGGTGGCACTTGAAAGAAAATAGGAGCGACGCCTGGTAAATCGAGAAAAAGGCCAAGGGGCAGCTGATGAGTCTCACAACCTTGCTTTCAGCAACGAAGGTAGGACTCACCTCGGTGTTTCGAGCAGACTCTCGTCAAATATCTCCTCGCTAACTTGACCCGCGAGGCCGCCAACACCCGAGCTCGCGTGCCTGCTTGGCCCCGACGGTGTTGGAGTTGGGTCTTGCTTGTTCTTCCCCTTGGCATCTGCCGCGCTGGATTGTTCGGTAGGCTTGGGTCGCGTTGCGGATGAGGCCTTTGGATCGATGACGGGAAGCGGACCAGGCGAGGCAGTGAGACGTCCGTTGGTAGTATTCGAGGGAGAGATCCGGGGCGCGGCAATCTTGACGGCCTCCTGCTTCGCCGGGCGGTCCGGATGCTCTCCAGAGGGCTTCCCGGTAAGGAGCAACCATTCCTCGAACGTTGGCTTCGGGAGAGCGATATCATGTGCAGGTATGTTCACGTTCGGTGTGATCTTCTTCATCGGCGGGCGCGATGCCTTCGAACCCTCTTGCAGTTGCTTGACCTCGGCCTCCTGCGCCTCATCAGCCGTTCTGGGAGGCGTACTAGAGGGAGCTGGCTGATCCGAGGTCTGGATGAACGGGACTTGAATCTGGCTAAGCAGATTTCTAGCACGGGCAAGTTCCACCCCAAGTGGGGAGAGTGGCGAAGGCTCCACGGGCGGTGGCTCATCGCGTTTTAGCCGCTTTTCGAGAGCTTGATGGTATAATGTTACTGAAGAAGGTACCCAAACTGTGCTTGTCTTTTTCTGAGTACTTAATATAAAGATGTTGTTCTGGCGAAGCTTGGTGATGACCAGTGGGACAGAGGGGACCGGGATACTGTCCCCACGAGCCTTTCGGAAATCCTCAGCTTCCTCATGGGTGAAAAGACGTTCAGGTACGACTTTAGGTCTCATCTTGATTTGAGTCAGGGCGAAGAAGAAGAAGAAGAAGAAGAAGAAAACAAGACTACGGTTAGCGAAAACCTATCTCCAGGGAAGATGAACGAAAAACGAGACTTACAATACCGACTGCCCTCGAATGTGCCGCGGCCAGTGCAACGACTATGCCTTTGAGAATACTCCAGAGCCCTTCGGCGAGGGTTCGGGCCAGAATGAAGACAGGACGGTAGAAACCGGGGGGCTTGACGATCGATGATATCCGCCGGGAAAAGGTCAGCTACACGAGACAGACATTGATCAGCTTCGATCCGCGTGGCAGGTGCTCATCTCATTCGACAAGAGAGCAGATACTCACATGGTTCTTAAGCATAAACAAGCAACGAATCACCAGAGGCGCAAGATGGAAGAGGACGACCAACAAGACGAGGTTTACGATGAGGCGGGATACTTTGAAGACGCCGACGACCGTTGAGCATATAACATTCCACTTGAAAATCGACGCAAACTGCTCCGAGCGGCGAAGTATGTCGATCTGGGCACTGTGGGACGGTACCAAGACGTAGCGGGTCTCGGGGAACCCCCACGTGATCGCAGGCGATCCAAGTAGACCGACTTGGGATACCAGCTCCCAAGCAGTAAGATCCAACATACGCGAAGGTGCCTGTTTAACGTAGAGCGGAGCTGCGATTGAGTAGACCGGGGCTTCGACCGGCGGGTCAACGTCTTCGGAGAAGGGAGAAGCGGCGAACTCCTTCGGGTCGAAGAGGGTGAAGACTTTTTTCGTGACGCATTTCCCGGTGCCGTTGAGAGGACGTCCAATGGCCATGTTATGGAGTGTCGTCTCGTCGTTATGGCTTATCTCGTAGGAGACGAACCACCATGGCTTTAAGGGGTCGAAAACAGGGAGGGCGGGGGCCGGGGTTGGATGTAGCGGAGGAGCTGGAGAAGGAGTGGTCGAGAATAAAACGAAAGCGGGAACAAGAAAGACGGCAGGAGCGTTGGAGAGGACGATGTAGAATGGGATCAGACCGGTGGCGAACACGTCTCCCTCAGTCTGAATCGACACGGGTAGCGATAAAGTCAGCTATCCAAGTCCATCGAGACCAGAGAGGACTAAGAGAGAGAAAGGATCGAAAGAGTGGTACTTACAATCAGGAAGATCAGATGTAGAAGAAAAAGCAAGCAAACCGACGTCCCGATGACGGGACGGCGAGCGCGAGGGATGGAGGTCATCGCGGACGCTCCAAGGCAGTGAGAGTGGGCAAGAGGGCAAGAAGTGAGGATACGGAGGGATTTGTGAAGGAGAATACGCGTTCTGGGATCTCGAGGTGGTCGTAGCTTGGGCAAAGGACAAAACGGCGAAAACCGCTCCGCTAAAGCCGTCGAACTGATCATGAGTTGAAGCCCAGCTTTTTGTCCCAAACTTCCCACACAACCACCACAGTCAAAAGTGTAATTATACCACTCCAAACCGTTTTTTTGTGTCGCAAACTTCTTTACATTGAGGGATGACGCGTCAGGCAGGGCGTTCCGGTTCGAAAGCAGAAAGACAAAAACAGAGAACAAGGCAAAAACCGCGGGTGCATCGTTACGGCGGCTTCCACTCCACTGGTTCGCGAGAACCCAGACTCGAGGAGTCGTCAGGGGTCGATGATGTCCAGACGGGCATCAACCAACATTCCATTTCCCCTTGCCCATCCCCACCGTACGTACACTATTACCCACAGCATCCGGCCAAGGGCGAAGGACATTCATAGCATGCTGGGCAAATATACAAAGCGTGATGAAGATTGCTCTCGGCGGATTCGATCCAAACCGCGGAACGACGAGGGCGTTTTCGCTGTTAACGGGCAGATAAAACTCAGAAGCCGGAGGCCATGAGATGAAAGGGACAACGTCCCCCAATTCACTTCCCTCGGCGGCTTGACTGAGCTTAAATGCACAAAAGGGTCCTCCGTAAACTTTCCGCACACAAATCTGGGGCGGGCGGTCGTAATTCGCAAATTTGGGGGACAACCCTTCCATATTCCTTGCCCGACACCTCAAACGGTCGTCGGGATACATTCAATAAAATATTTCATGCAAACTATAGCGAACGCTGCAAATTAGCGAGCCGTTCAGAGATCTTGTCAATAGTTGAAGGAGATGAAAATTTCGCCCAAGACATCCCAGTATTTGACTTGAACGCCACGAGGCTCCCACGCAGCACCCGGAGTTCAGATAAGTATCTAAGGATCGACACGCGTTTGGGGCCTTCCTTTTCTTCATCAGAACCAATGAGATCAGATGCTGGGGTTTGATTTGGGGAGCGTGTCGTGACGACGAAGGGTGGCAGTGGCTCCACGCAAGGGTGTGTGACCCTTTTGGCACCTTATCCACCGAAAAGGCGAGACGAAAGCGTACGTTTGGTCGGAAGGCGTAGCGTAAAACGGGGAGGAAATGGGGGAATTTTTAGAATATCGTCAGCCGTGGGTTCGGTGATCATGATTTCGCACCGGAACTCCTGGCCAATCGGGACTCTGTCCGGACGCCCGTTGGCTCTGTTGCAGCGCTCGCCCATCTCCAGTGAAGCTACTCGACAATTAAAGGCTGACATGCAGCTAGTGTGATTATTTAAGTGGATTTAGATTTGACAAATGAGTTCATGTCGTTAGGCCAGTTCGGGGTCAGCGATGTCAATGCTAAACCCTGCAAGATGGGGGGTTTCATCATAAAACCCCACAACGACATGCTATAACGGATACAAAAGCGAGGGGAGAGAAAGAAGAAAACCAGTCGGATTAATAAGGCAGGAGAAGCTAGAAAGGACCTCCTGCCCAACGTCATGTACATAGGATGGCGCCTTAATCGGCCTGCGTCGTCTACACGTTCCTTTCTGGGGGTTATGAAATTGATGACGAGCGCTATTCCTGGGACACTACTTCCAACCAGTAGGAAGCATCCTCTTGTTCACTGTGAGGATCACTTCCGGCGTAAAGATTTCTCGCTTCTGCATAGCATGCTGCGGCTGCGGCCTTGCGGCCTTGCACTCTATGGAGGTGACCAAGGGAAAGCAGGATGTACGCCCGGCCATCTTCATGACCGATACGAGCGAAGATTTGCTCCGCTTCGGCGAGCGACTCTTCGGCCTCGGAGTATTTGCTTTGAGAGCGATAGAGGCATCCTAGCCCTCCTAAGGTGATCGCCCGACCCATATCATTGCTGATCCGAGTGTAGACCCGCAATGCTTGACTGAGGCACCCCTCAGCCTTGGAGTCCCTGTTTTGAGAATGGTAGAGGCTTCCTAGCTCTACTAACGTGTTTCCCCGACCCTGGTCTTCGCCTATTCGAGTGAAGATCTCCTGCGATTGGATGATAGACGTTTCGGCCTCGGAGTACTTGTTTTAGAAGTGGTAGAGTTTTCCCAGAAGCCGTAATGTCCTTGCCCGACCTCGGTCGTTGCCAACGCGAGTGAACATCTGCTTCGCTTGGATGAGGAAGTCTTCCGCCTCGAAGAATTTGCTTTGATCACAGTAGAGGTTTCCTAGCCCTAGTGTCTGCCAGCCCTTGGTCATCCCTTGTGCAAGTGAAGGCTTGCTTCGCTTGGATGAAATACTCTTCGGCCTTGGAGGCTTTGGTTGGGGTATAGTAAAGCTCTCCTAGTTCAAGTAGGATTCGTGCTTTGCCAATTTTATTGCCAGTGACAGTACATATCTCCAGCGCTTGGATGAAGCACTTTTCGGCGTCGGGGAACTCGGCTTGGATGTAGTGAAGCTTTCCGAAACAATACAGAGCCGCGGCATTTGCGTCAAATCGACCTGCCAGCTTTGCAGCAGCTAGTGCTTGCCGAAAAAGCGAGGCAGCTTTCTCAATTCTACAGTGCAAGAAGTGTAATTGCCCCGTTAGTAGCAGAAGCTGAAAGGATGGGGTGTTGACACCTGACGGTGGTGTTGACGGCTGTGACGGTGTGCGCGTTAGGAATTTTCTCAACCAAGTGGGCGTGCGTCTCACCATCCAAGCCATCTCATTCCGGCACCGAGCAATACTAGGCCTATCCTGCGGATCAAATGCCCAGCAATCCGTCATCAAGCTGCAGATAAGGGTGATCTGTGATAATTGTGTATCCTCAAGGGCGGAAGGTACGTTTCCTTGAATAACCGCCAGTGTGATAACGCCTTCCGAGTTAAGGTCGGGAAAGGGAAGTTTGCCTGTCATGATCTAGAGAGTCATTCGTCGAAGAGTTTTAGCGGTGACTACAAGAAGTCTGAGTTCTCAAGCCGACCTACTCCCCAGCAGACCCAGCCTGCTGACCATATATCACTTGCCAAGCCGGGAGTGGCCCCATTCACGACCTCGGGAGGCGCCCAGCGGAGCGACCAAGAAGGTCCCGTCAACGTCAACCGACTACCACTAGCCCCGACTTGTATCTTAGCTGCCTCAGAGGCGGATTTCCCTGGGATTTCGAGGCCATGGTCTCTAGATACGACTTTGTCCGCCACCACATCGACAACGCGAGCGGAGCCAAAGTCGGTGATGATTGCGCGGTAGGACGAGCTGACCGGGATGTTGAGCTACGAGACCACCAAAGGTAAGACGGGGTGTGCCGACCTGGGTGCGAATTAATAACCCACCGACTTCAAATCACCGTGACAGATGGGTGGTTCGCGGCTGTGAAGATACTTGAGGCCTTCAAAGGTGTCCTTGATCTTAAATGGACATGTTATTTGATTCGCGCGAGTTACCTCCACCGGCACATCGTCGCTCACCAGAGATATGCGTTCTGGAATTTCCCACTCTCCTGTTGCAAGGAATTCGCTGACGTTTCCATTTGGGTGCCAAGATAAAACTATCCAAGCTTTTCCTTGTTCAAGTTCTTCAGCGAAGCCGATCAAACGGATGGCGTTCTCGTGTGACAACCCCGCCAATATCTCTACTTCATGAACAAATTCCTGCCCAAAGTAGATGAGCGCTGCGTATTAAGCGAGAAGGTCTGTTATTCTTACCTTACAGAATTTTTGGTTTTTCGTGCCCTTGTGATAGTTCAGCTTCTTCACTGCCATTGTTTCTGTATGCCCTGCTTCCCCTCGAGTTGTCGCCTGGACAACTCTGGCCTTGCCACCGCCTCGATATGCCGCCGCTGAAGTAAAGCTGACTGCGTCAAAACTAATTCGGAAGCCGGACAAGTGGTTGAGTCTCTCCCGCTGCGGAACTCCCTTCAACGGTTCGAACAAATATGAACGAGATTGCGAACTCACAGCGGAAGGCGCAGATTTCGTTTCTTCCGCGGCATCCGTTGAAGTGTTTTGCCGCATGCTCTCGTCTCTAGCTCCTTCAACGCCTTCATTGATCATAATTCCGTGTAATCTAGAAAACGGAAGCCGAAAACGGCTAGCCTTGTTCCGGAGCTTCGAGAGCATTCGTAGGGTAGCTGCAGAGGTTGTAACCAGCGGTTTAATCTCGGCAGGAGCTGAGTCCTGCGAGGGTAAGGGCATTAATGTGTTGTCAGACGGGTTGTTTGGTCTCGAGTGGTGAGGGTTGAATTGCACATCACTCCTGAGTGGAGTTTCACACGCAACGAAATTAGTCCAGTAGAAGCGAGGAACTGACGAACAGCTACGTTTCTATGTATTTTCCATCGGTGTCCTTGTCAAGTTCGCGTCATCCCGGCTGGTTTTGCACGGGGTAAAGCGCCAGTGTACGACATCCGGTGGAATGGGGGAGGTCATCATACAACTACCACAGCGACATACTACAAAAGGTACAAGAACGAAGACGAAGAAAACGATAGGGGGTAATAACATAGAACAAGCTATAAAGTACCTCTCGAACCAGGGGCTGTTCAACGTCAGGCGACAAACATGGCGCCTGATCACCACCTTCCCCTTCCTCTCCAACCACGATCTTCTCGGTCTCGATCACGGTCCCAATCACCTCTCCCTCTCCCTCCTCCACGACCACCCCGATATGGCGGAGGTCCATCTCTCCTCCACCCGTCTCTTGGCGGAGAACGATCGCCCGAGTAACGCCTGTCCGGCGGGGGTCCTCTCCCATAATCGCCTGGGCCAGATCCACTGTAACGTCGACGTTCAGGTGATGGAGACCTTCCGTACCCACGGCGTTCTTGTCCAAAGCTGGGGAGAAAAAATAACGCTCGTCAGTAGGCTTAAAACAGTGC
>WSTX01005515.1:0-14333 GCA_019633405.1 Tulasnella sp. 408 | reverse complement strand
ACCATAGTCATCGGAGGCGCTGCAGAGAGTTTGGCTGCGAGACCGGGTACTGCTGGTGGGTTTGCTCAGGATCAGCAACATCGTCTGCGAGTCATGCTGAAGGATGGATATCAGACTTGACACTCAAAAGAAGGTTGGGATTCATCAAGGTCGCAATTCAACAAGGGTGAGGGTGAAGTCCGGTGAAGCTGGAAACCAGGTTCTCATACACCTTTGCACTGCCCTTTAGAGCTTCCTTGGTACCTGTCTTCAGCTTTGGAGAAAATGATGTAAGTCTCGACCTACGAACATGTACGGTACGGAGCTGATACCACTTCGCAATTCAGATCTACGACCAGCTGTCTAACGAAAAAGGCACGACCATTTACAAAATGCAAAAGACCTTCCAACGCATATTCGGCTTTACATTGCCACTTTTCCATGGAAGGGGACTACTCACTTACAACGTTGGACTGTTGCCATTTAGGCACCCTATCGTATCCGTTGGTGCGTTTTGCCAATAGCAATATGACCCGGACAAGGCGCGCTTACAAAACCACCCTACTCGTAGTTGGCCGCCCCATAGCGGTCACTCAGTCAGACAAACCGACAAAAGAGTACGTGGAGCAGGTTCAAGCTCAGTACATCGAGGAACTGGTGAGGATATGGGATACATACAAGGACACTTATGCTCGTGAACGGACGAGGTAAGGCCTCTCTTCTGTTCCTCATCTTGACTCGCGGTCTGACGTCGTTTCAGTGAGCTCAAGCTTATAGATTAAGATAATTGGACTGTCGTGTATGTTGAATCTATTCCGTCTTCGACATCATATGAGCCAGAGGCGGTCTGCTTCACGACAAATTCGACCAGCAAGCATGTTGACCCCGGAGTTCAAACCGTCATCAGTTCAGCAACTAAGCCATCCCGAAGTGGCTTCTTCTCACAACGCCAATGAAATTTGTGCTTCTCTCGACCGACTACGGCAGTTGGCCAGCATATAGCCAGGATTCCAACTATCTGTCAACCAATGGAGGTGATCAAGGCGCCAAGGTCGCTTTTGCTGGTGGTGACTGGGGGCGATACCGACTGTCGTCGTTCTGACGAAAGTGTGGTCGAGGAGATCGATGCCACCTCATTGAGCAACGCGTTTCGAACACTGCCTTTTGCTTCTAGCCATTTAAATTTTTACTGAGAGGTTTATCACACAGTCGCGATGGAGGCCTCGTAACTAGGAGATCGAGTTGGGCTCTGCACCACAGTCCTTGTCACCAAATACTTTGTCGATGGCAAGCAGAGAACAGTTTTTATAACATAGTTATGACCAAAACTGAAACGCCCGAAGCGTTTCCCTGAAGTGGTGCCAAAATATAAGCAGCAACTCGCACCCGATGTGGGCGGCTGCAGCGTATGTATGTCCCAAGAATCACATCAACAACTTCGCTGGCATCTCGAGGATCGCATCAGAATGACATGTTGCCTCTCTGTACACCAAAAGGTTTCAGCACTCGCGCAAGCAAATCTAATGGAACTAGAGACTCACGACGCCAACAGCAGAGGGACTCTGGTCGTTGGGACGGACCCCTTCTTCCTCTTGAACTTGTCCCATGCCGGCAGAGATAGATGGAAGTGCGTGTGGGTAGGACTCCTTCGTACTGTTCTTATGAGCTGAAGCGTCCGGAAGATTAACGCCTGCGACGGCATGCCCCGGAACCAGTGGTTCGGGTGACAGAGCCTGACACATAGATTCCAGTATGTCTAATTTAATGCCTACGTCGCTCTGGTTGCGCAACATATAGCTTTTAGTCAAGCTATAGGCAGATTTACGATGAAATGTGCGTACAAGCGTTCGAGGCCGGCGAAGCTTTCATGGGGTTGAGGTCGTTGAACTTGAGGGAGCATTCAGCGCATCATAATCACCATCGAACTGGGTGTAAACTATGTCTTCCATCATCTCTCCATCTGATAAACTCTGGTCGACTCCACGCAGGGGCTGTTCGAGGCGTTGGAGTGCAGGTCTCCGATACGCAGCGATTGGTCAAAGATGAAGGAGCACAACTGATTTTGAGGCCGAGCAAGAATGGAAAGTTCTGAAATACGCGTGTAAGTAGCTCTGTAGGGGAGCGGAAAGGAAGGTATACAACATACCTCTCCATATAGGGCCTTGACCTCCGCGTCCGACAACGGGTCCAATCGCACATCTAATCTTTTGATCCGCCCAAGAAAATCATTCTCAAGACATGGTTGTTGAACAAACAGGACGGTTGGAGTAGTGAGATCTCGCAAAAGCAAATCATTCTCTAGGACTGGGTGACCCGGGTGTAATTGCTCGGTGGCATCCAGCCATGGCACGCCGATGAGGTATCCACAGGTGCCTTCTTCATCCACCACAACGAATTCCGAAGGGAAGCAGAGAGTATGAGTGGCTTTGAATGCCTGGTATGTTCATCAATGTGTAGAACGCGAAGCAAATCCTCACGACGCCCTCACCACCTTGGCATCCGCATCCAACATCCCTCTCTGGAGGCAGGCTTTGGCCGAGGGATCCGTCCATAAATACTCATCGCTGGTGTAATCACCAATGTTTTGGATAGCAGGGTTTGCCGGCATCGATATCTGCTTTCCTGCTTTCGTTTTGCAGCTTTTCAGTCGGAGGTGCTAGAGTTGCCGAGCCTAGCATGGCGTCCACGATAAGGGTGCGGGCGAACCAGTATCTGGCTGAGATACTCACGAGTTCCAACGACGTTTCCCCCATTTTTCTGGGTCTTGGATGGTGCAGGAAGTGAGTGGGCGGAGGAAGCGATGAAGGGTATTGGTCCAGATTGGAAGGGAACCGAGGAGGGCTGGTTTTTATTGCCTTGCCAGAATATTTTGTCGAGGTTGCGGTGTTCGAATCTTGCTTTGTTGCAATGGCGCATCCGCTTAATGGGCGCCTAATTCAACCAGCGTTCTTCGCTCCCTGTGCGCATTTTGGTCGTAGCTAGGCTCATGGAATGCAAATCAAGTTCCGAACGAAACTCCCCAGCTCTACATGGAACTTGAGCCTTTTCTTTGCCCGGTCCCCGCCCGATGATAGTTCCGTTGAGCGCAAGCAAAGACGAATGGTTGCCGAGACCAAGTGAGCTAACTGCTGTGTCAAGTGCTCGAGACTCGCCGGGCGTGTAGTTCACCACCATAAGGCATATCTCCAAACGCAGATCTCCAGGCTCTGGGGTGGGGAAAGTCGAACCGCGGGAACGCCTCGTGTATGTCAGCAAGGAAGGTCTGAAATTCTTTCCTCCTTCTCCTGTCCCTACCTACCTACCTACCACCCTTCTCAAGCCGCTAGATAAATGTATCTCAGAAATTCGACCACCGAGTACGTGGCAACACCGCAGGTGATGCTTTAGATTCGGAGGTGGTCGTTGTGCGCAACAAGTCACCCAGACCCTGTCACTCTCGTTCAATATAATCATTTCCCTTCAAGTCCACGTTTCGTGTTGCAGTACGCTAGTCCGATTCTTGGCACTGCAGCGAGCTTGGTCTCATAGTGGGCTGAGTCTCCGTGCTCCCGTAACTATCGTCATTTATTATAGCTTATTTGATTGTGCTTGGTTCGAAAGTAAAAGTGCGGGTCTCCTGCAAGTTGGCTACGGCTAGTTTCCCTATCGAGAATTTCTGCTTTTTTGACGATATGATGAGAGCGCCCAAATAGTGATCGTAGATGTGTCTCTTTGCCTTCGCGACTATTAATGAATACGAGCCGTCTGTTACATCCGAATCCCATGAATCGAGCAGTCTCGGGCATCCAGCAGGCTAGGAGGGAGATACTTTAAAACAGTTGGTTGACTGTAGCAGCAGTCATCTCTGCCTCAATACCGCTATCAGCGCGAGACATGGTCTTAGTAACGTCTGGGTGTACCACACGAAATGACTTGAAGGCATCATTGATTGATAATTAAACCCCCCAAATCGGATCGTGACAAACTTCTCTACTCAATTCTTTAGTTCAAACTTCTCGGAAGTTCCGTACCCTACTCGGCCGCCTTCCAGCGCTCCCAATCTGTACTTCGTGGAGTGGAGTACTTCATCAGCCTGAACTTCCCCGCCGTCCAGCCGAGCCAATACATCGAGATCATGGTCACGGGTAATTCCAACGGTATCGGTAAAGGATGTTGTGAGATTATCGGGGTTGTAGCGCAAAAATACCAGTACCCCAAAAATCAGGGCAAGCGTTACGATAGAGAGGGCAATCTAAGAGATGGAAGGTTTCAACTCAGCCTGCGATTCGGAAATTGAGCAGAAGGAAATGCATACTCCGTACGGTATCCACAAGTTTGGCTGATGATATATGTAGATGAGATCGGTTTGGGTGTACAAGCATGTGCTATTCTGGAGGCCGAGGGGCATGTTGAGCATTGAAGCCGTGACATTGGCAGCAGTCTGTTCAATCCCCTTGATTACATCCCCCCAAACAAACTGTCTTATGTGACCGCGACCCATCCTTAGAAACGAGGCTGCTCGAGCCGTCGAGTCGAAGCTCCAAACTATTTGCATGGGGTTGGTCATGACAGAAAGGGAACCCAAAAGAAGATGCCGGGTCGCCAGAGCCAGGGCGCCAAGCTCAATGGCTTGAGTAGAAGGTTGCTGATTATTTTGATCGTGAGCAGCAAGCATTGGTTCGGTCGGCGTCATAGTGTATGAAACTGTTTGTAAGTCATTGAATTTCTGGACCTGAGGAACATGCTTAGTAACATGTCAGAGAGTTGCATGAATCATGCAAATGACTTACTCGGAACTCATAGCGTGCTTGCATGGGAGTGCAGTATGCCGAACCCGAGCTCCCCATAGAGCTGTAAAATGGCGCTACAGTAGCCCCTGTGGCCCACCCAACATAGAATGACATCGTTGGGTCGTAATCCGTCTCGGATCCAGTGAGCGTGGCATTCCAAAAAGTTTGGACACCGGACCCTGGGTGGACCGGATCGAATGTACCCATCTGACCATCTGGGAGGGTGACACCAGTCTGGCACGAAAACGTGAATGAGTCGACAGTTAGGAAATACGTGCAATTTTGTCCACAATAGGCTGGAAGGGGCATGATAATCCCGCCGTAGAACGCAGTTTCGGCGATCTTCTGAACCGCCGGGGTGAAGCCGCTTAGCAAGCTACCAATGCCTTGATCAAAACTGATTGCATCGATTCCTGAAAAGTTCCCGGTGTTAATGACACATGGTCCCTCCACGTCGCTCTGTACCGCATCAGAGACAGCGAGGGAGGCAGGTGTGAACACGGCCGCAATGGGAAGCAGGAATGATAAGAGTGTGCCAATGACCAGAAGAGGAGCCTGTCGAATTGCATTCGACGTTATTGTGGAAGCAATGTCACGGCGTTCGACAAGGTAGAGGGTGTTGATGTCTGGTTTAAAAGGGTGCTTAACAACTCGCTTCAGAATCAACAGAGATGGGAACAGACCTTGAATACTGAGGAAATTTCGGCGGGTTGAAAACCACAACAACTGACATATCACGAAGCCGAGGCAGGCTGCAAGGACGGTCTGGAAGGCAAACGCGAAGGCTGTTCCTACTCGAAGCACCCACACTTGCGGCACGGAGGGGGATGATCCACTACAGCGGCATGCTCTGAGCGGTTGACCTGCCCGTATGAGTTTGAAATAACGTACACTGGTCGTCCGTTGACCCAGTTGTTGAAAAAGTGGTGCCCGATAGCAAGCATGGCGCTTGCAATTAAAAGAGCCACAGGCTTTAACAGCGCTTGGAGATGGGATAGGACCGTATTTGCCTGAACGAGTGTTACAGTATCGCTCGTAGCCTTTCCAAAAGGGAGTGATCGGCTCGAGTTGTTCTCTGCTTGTCCCTTCCCGCCTGCGGTTCCTTCCGCTGAATCACGCACGATAGAAAACCATTCAAAACGGCTCTGTAGGCCCATAGCATGCTGTCCGGTTCCCTCGAGTGCCAGCCCTGTGGCCGGATGGTGCTCAAGCAAGCGGCCGAGATCCTAGGTCAGTCAATATTGACTTTTTAAGTATCATCAAAAGGTTCAATGGTGGGTGAGCTTTCACCATACCTGGTGCATGGTACTTGACCGTAAAGGTTCGCTCGTTGGGTCCAGCCTTGGAGCGTCCATGTATCTGAGCAGAAGCGGGAAGAGAAGTTGATACGTGCATGTGTGCCCATATCAGCTCAGGTAAAGAATGAACCTCAAACCGTCTTAGCAACGCAAGCCCTAGTTGCACCGACCTTGCTTCGTGTCGCTGCCTGAATTGTGGCTGAATCGGGAGTGAGACATGATCCACAAGAGGAGGTCCGAGCCTCCTTCCTCGTTTGGTTTAATGTGTACTGCAGGAGTTGGTTCTCTCGCCCATCCCATTCAGCCGATCGTGAATGTGCACGCGGGGAGGAACTTCGAAGCTGGAAAGGGGGCCACGATGACGCTTCGTGAACCTCACTACAATTTGCGTCAACAATGAGTCAAGTTGGCGAACGTAACATGTGTGTTGAGGAGGTGGGGTGGGCGGACAGTGAGTCCTCGCTTCAAACACAAAGGGCTCACTCCAAGACAGCCGTTGTTATGCAGTGCGCCGTTGGGCGACGACGAGAAGCCCGGTAGACCCTTGCGACCGGATCTCACGGGGCAACGTTTCAACGGTCGAGGCCTTTGCCGCGTAGAACTTGCGATTCACCGACGCTCGTTAAGTTAGACATCAAGTGGGTGCTTTCCAGGGTCCTTGTCATCCGAACTTCAATTACAATTCCTGGGCCAACACGTCGACGGAGGCAAACGATTCGTACGCATGCAACGCCAGCTCCCCTCGGTCTTCCCCTGCAACGGTCAGTTTGAAGATGCCGATGGAATACCATGTATGAAAATTTACAAGAGAATCAAGGAATTTTGACGTAGTTGTCAACCGGTGTGTTTGGCTTGATGAACCTCGCTGCGTATCGTGAGGAAACGATGAGCAGACTCGATCAAACGGCTCGATGTCCTGTCTAGCCCTTATCATCTCGGGATATTCATAGAATCAAAAAATCAGTCTTCATGCTCGATGATTTGGTCCGCCTGGGGAAACAGCAAAGCGGCAGTTAGGATACCACGAACCGAAGGCCAGTCTGCTTGAACCTGGTGGGAAGAGCGTGTAGGACCGACGGTCTCGAAGAACGATATGTGGCTGTGTTAAGCAGCATTCGGCATCGTGCTCCTTCTTTGTTACTCTGTGTGCTTGATCGAGGTACAGGAGGTCCGTCGGCCTCGTTAAAATTCACTGACATCTTATTAGCCCGTAAATTTCCTGCGTTTTTGGTCGCAGTATTATTAAACTGGTCATAAACTCTGCTTTACCCTATGTGTACAATAGGGATAAATATTTGGGGTGTTGGGTAATTAGGGGACATTGCTGATGAGGGGTGCCAAAAGTGAGGACGTTTGACGTTATCGAATGCAAGGTTTAGGGATCGAGCTTTGGTGGAGCGCGGGTGGTGGATTATTCTTTGGAGCACGCACGCCAAACCTGCAAAACGGAGTTTTGCACGGGATCCTGTGTGCTCTCCCTTATAGATTAAGCGGGCCTTTCAGAGCATATCGTGTCCTGATTTGCGGGTGCTGACGTTTGCTTCGGTCTGGCTGTCCTTGACATTGATCGTTGAGGTAACGGACGACCTCCGTGGCTGAAGCATTCGGGTTTTCTACAAAGTCCTACCCTAGTTAATTTCCAAAAGCCAACTTCTATTTGTTACTATAGTTTGGTGATACGCACGCTGGAGATATTGAGTTAAGAAAAACGTTAAGGCCCCACAGTTCGCAAACGTCCCAGCCATCTCATTCTTCCGAGACGCAGCCACTGCAATCTAAACGAGAAAACGAATAAATCATCAGTAGTCGGGTTACGATATGTTGCCGGTTAAGCTGACTAATTGGCCAAAGGGCGGCGAGGCCAGGTGTGACATGGCAAGATTGATTGTAACGGATTCTGCGTCGTATCTGAAGGGAAGGGTACCAAAGTCTTCTAAGAGAATAGAATCGGGTTGAGTTTACTATCAGTGTCCCCAAGTCAAATTCCTCACCGATGAAGGCTTCTGCACTGCACGTCTATGGATGACCGCATATTAGGAGTTTATCGAGAAGTACGAGATGAAGACCTTACATCCAAAACCAACTGTGGGTTAGAAGGTCTATTAGCTATGTTTGACTCAATTTGCGAGGCGGCGCGTGGGACCTACCGTTGTGGAGGAAGTCCAAAACTCCGCAGATTGGTTCTGAAGAGCAGCATAAAACTCCTAACCAGATATCAGTATTTGCCCACCAAAATTCGTGATAACCTCACTTTCCCGTAAACCCTTCTCCCGTCGCAAGTTATGAGATCTGTAATCCAGGAGTCAATTGAGAAGCAACGGCAGACTGAAGAGAATCATACAAGCTGCCGGCACCTTTGCACTGCGTCGGCCGTCCTTTGCTTCTTTGTAGATGACGCAGTCAGCAAGCCGTTCGATCCCTATGGTGAGTGATTAGAGTGCTTTCGGGACAAGTGAATTCACTTGCACGAACTTGACATTCCCGGCGCTCTGAAGTGGGAGTGGCCTCCATCTACAATCGACGAGATAAGCCGTTGGTTGACAAACGTCGCCACGCAAACGCACAACAGATAAAGCCCGACCCGCCCTTCTTAGTTGCCAAGCGGAGTGTTTCCAGCTAGAGAAATTTTAAACACGTGTTTGGCTTCGCAACAATCACGTAAAACCCACGATGGCGCTTCGAGTCGGCAGCCCCGCGCATGGCAGTAGTCGGGTGTTTCCCGCTTTGTCCTTGTAATGGTACTCGAAGTCCAGCAGAAAGTAAAAGCGCCGGTGATCCTCGCGATCGTGTCTGTCTGGCGGACGCCGGACATGCTGGATGAGGGATTGCGAGAGAGAGTGGAAGAGGTAGCATCTTACAATCTAAGTAGTGAAGCCAATATTCAAGATCGTTCTTAACGCTGTCGAGTTGCATGCTCTCTCCGGTAGGGTAGGTCTTCCACCCGGGATAGTGAATCGATATCTACCCCCAAGTTAGGGTTGAAGGTCATGAACGCGATTTCGCCAATAGTCCAATCAGCAAACTCACAAAAATCATGAAGTCGTGAGGGGTGTCTCTCTGATGCTCTGTAACCTGTTCGAGCCCCGGGAGCCTTCGCCTTAGGGTGGGTAAAAGCAGCGCGAACCACCTGTCATTTGACAGGCTCCATGAGTACCAGGCAGGCTTTCTGTAAACTCAGATGGTGGGACTGACTGTAGGAAAGGGATCCAGGTCATCACCGTCTCGGCGAATGCCATCGATGACAGCAAGAAGCTTTCTAGCCATTGCGGAGGGGATGGCATTTTGTGTGTTGAAGGGGAAGTAGGATGGGTCAAGGCACGGTCTGGTATAGAATGTGCTCGCGCACACCACAAAGAACTCCGACTTTGTATTTCCTAAGAGCCGAAAGTGTGAGAGGACAGCGAACGGTCTCTGGGATATTGGCGCATTGCTCATCCTGCTGATGTATTGGTCTTTCATGGCCTGCCATAGGACCTCCTCAACAAAATATTGCGGAGTTGGGAAAGTAAAAGGAGGCCCGATGTTAATGCGATAGGTCGATCCGTCGTGGGTTTCGTGAAACCTGGGGGCTACCTGCTTTCCCCATAGTCCTCAGCATCCGCGGAACCAGAAGCTCTTTTCGGCTTCCTAGACTCTCTGCATCTTCTGCTCGCTTCCAACGACGACGAGTCGTTGATACTGTCCGCGATAACCATCAATATCACTCGAGATAAAACCTCATTGCAGCGCTTGCCCGCCACCATGCCGCTGTTCCGCTGACGTAAAGTGATTCTACACGAAAACCGTGTTTGCGCGGCTCGGTTTTGACGGTAGATCGATAATGCCGCTGAGATATGGCTGCAGATAGGAAGCGATACCCTCGGAAGGAGATCCCAAGCATGAAGGGTAACGCTAGCCAATGGCCGGCCACCCGTAGCAGACCCGCCCGCGGAATCTCGAAACGTTGAGGACAGTACTGTTTGCGTCAACTGGTGATAAAGCATCGACACCGGAGAATAAGACTCTTTGTATCTTGAAACGTAGCGTTTCCAAATTCAAACAAGGAGCAGTGTTGGCGTGCTAGCGGATGGCACGTGACTGTTGAAGCGCAAACTCTGTGACAAGAGATGTGGTTCGAAGTTGGTCGTATTGGATGATGCTTGGATCATTGCCAAAGCAGCGCACGGGAGCGTGTGGATGGAGCCATGGTCGAACGGGGCCTGGCAGTGGGACGGACCTACAACAGAGTGTGGGGGGGGGGGGAAACTGATGGGCAAAGAGGGAAAGGGGAGAAACCTGCATGCACACCTTTTTATCCTAGATTTCGTCTACCATGCCTTTTTCCGGCCCTGAGTCGTCATACGAGTGGCGGTGAGGCGTTGATGATACCGATTTCGCCTGGAAAGTTTGGAAGGATGGGTAGACGTGAGAGGGATGGGATCAGGACGTTGGACGTCTCACGAATTCCGTGATGTTAAAGAAACTGAGGAACAATGAGGATCGATAAGCTGCGTGGACTCCGGCCGATGAGGGTAATACGGCAACATATGCGTAACATATGTCCTGACCCACTCTAGAGGCTGTGGCTGGGGCGGGGCTACGACGACCTCGAAACACCCGCTGATTACTCAACAAGTGAACTCGCAAGGATTCCTTGCACTGTCGATATACGACGAGGTCTGCCCAAGCCGTCAGTCCAGCGTCCCATACAGCTGGGGGGGGGGGACGAGAATGGGGAGTGTCACTTTGTTCGCCATACCGTTCTGAATCAGGAATGACTGAGCTCCTATCTCATGAGACCCTTTGACTGTCGCTTCGACCCACAGGACCGGTAATTATCGAAACGACCGTAGCGTTCCCAAGCCCTCTCTTGTTCGTATAACCACCTTTTCCCAGATGCCAGAATATCTAAAAGCTCCGAAACTCTCTAGATTGGAGGATAACGGTGATGCACTCTGTGGAACCACCCATCGAGAGCAAAGCAAATTGATCAATGTTCGGAGGGTGACGGTTGCACGTGTCTCCAAACCTACTTGCTCACAAGCTTGAATGTCTAGAAGGGCTCCCCTTTCGACCGGCGACAGGACCTCACTTGAGATCGAACCGCCGGGTGCTTCCGTTCCGAAGCCTAATCAAGATCCGAGGTCCAGTACTTCTTGCCTATTCGGGACCTCATACCCGCGAAAACCCATGTACGCTGGGGGAAGTATAAAGGAGGCGACTGGATTCCTGCTGCTTCGTTGGTGGGGTCTAAAGGTTAGGAAGGGGCGCATCATCTTTGAAATTTCCCTGATCCGCAACATCCTTCACCAGCGAGATGGCCACGCAAATTCCTCCTGCTGCAAGGGCGATGTCTTGTGAGGTCTTGACTCGAATTTCCTGCACTCTTCAAGCTTCGTCCTCACCCGTGGATTTAATGGCCGCCGCGAGTTTCGGATGTTCCACCACTGGACGAACTCTGTCCTAGGCTATTTTTGTGTATCCTGGTGTGCACTTTCCTCATTCCCCACGACGTGCTGCCTCAATGACTCTAAACTCGGAGTTTCAGCAACAGCCCTCACATTTGCACTGCAGATCTAACGAGTTGGGTTTGAACACCTGAGCTGAGGACCCTCATCTCCCCTGCGACCCGGTCTAACGTCGACCAACCAAAAAGCTTTTGAGATTCATGCATAAAACGCCCCTTGTAGCTTGCGACTTGTCGACAGGGAGTATCGTATCGCTGGTCTCTTCACTCTCGCAGACGTCATTCCTTTCACATTGACCGGTTGCCGACCCGAGCATAACAATGACGGTTCTTGAGAAATTGAAGTAAATCGGGAGAGGTGGAGATGAGCCACAAGGGCCACGTTCCTCAAGGTAGTAAGGTTTTATTGGGAAGGTTGCACGCCGCGTATGCAGGCGTGTTGGGTTGGAACCCCTTGGCCAATGCGATTCTCGGTGATGTTGAAATCGAATGACCTGGAAGATGGCAAAACATGATGGGGCTAACACGAATTCAGTTCCCTTTTCGTCAGACCTCCCCATTCGTCATTTTACAAGGTGCGCAGTTTAAAAGGCCAACGCAGCGCAAAGCGCATTGCAAAGAAAGGGCAGAATCAATTAGAAACAGATAGAGGAAACCGATACGTAGACCACATTGGTTAGGACAATGTTACCAGTCTCGGGCCTTTCAGGGGACGCAGTCCTCAACTACCCTCCACTTGTATCGATAGGTCATCCAGCCCGGGTATCTTGCTTTTCAAGAGTCGGTCCACCCTGTCTATCACCCTATCGACGTTCGTGTAGGACGTTTTCTTGACCGAGTGAGGACCCGTAGGGTCGTACGAGGATGCCGATGGTGTCAACCGAACGTGAATGGAGCCCACCACCGAAGAAGAATCCTTGGGCCAGAATCTTGCCTCAGAGTAAGACGCAACGCCATCCACGTTGGATAGCTACGGGGACAAAGATACGCACTTCAGCGAGGTCGCAAAATTGAATGAAATACGTAAACCCACCTCGTGCAGAGCGTCTCGAACGTCCACTTCCTTCTCTCCAATATCCAAGCATAACACCTTTCCACAGTCGATGACCAAAGGTATGACACTGGCGGCGATTAAGACGGCAATAAACAGCGACGCTATTGGATCGAACCCGGTCCAGCCATAGAGCTCGATAAGAATCGTTGATATAATGACACCGACGGAGCCAAGCGTATCCTTTCAGAAAAGCAAGCACGGAGAATAAGTAACATGGCCGAATCAACTTGGTAGATAAATGGAATAATCTTACAGCCATGACATGCAAAAATACGCCTCGCATGTTGTGACTATGCCCATGATCATGGTCATCATGTTTATGTTGCTGCTCAGGATGGAACGTGTCGATATGGGCATCGTGTTCGAACCGATACGATGGCGTGATCGGTGAATAGATGCCATTGGGTGTTGCCGGTGAGCTTGGGGGAGATTGATCAAAGTCGAGCGGGGATGGACCACTTTGCGTCCGGCTGCTGGAGTGCGAGTGTGAATGCGAGTGCGAGTGATCGTCCGAGTCGTGTCCGTTCGAATGCAGTTGGTCGGCCTGAAAAGGAGAGACGTTGAACAACTGAAAAACTTCTCCGCCGCCAGAATGCCGGACAACCTACCCAGTGCACCGAGTTGCTCCGGCGACGCGGAGCGGCACGCGAATGACTCTACAGCACGACGCCAAGTTAATCGGGGTGAACAGGACAGTGTGCGGAAAGGAGGCTCACATGGTCGTGGTCACAGTCGTCATGGTCATCATGAGAATGACCGTGCCCGTGCCCATCGTGGCTATGACCGTGGCCGCTGTGACTGCTGAGCGAAGATGACCCGTACCCGTTGTGAGAGTGGCCATGATCGTGTTCTTGGTGCGAATGGCTGTGATCATGTCCATGAGAATGATCCGCGCGGCTGGACTGAAAGCAGAAAGTGCGGGGAGGTCAACGCCAACGTTCCCGTTCCAAGGGTCGCGACACGACAAACCTTGGGTTCCGGTGCATGCGAGTGCGAATGGGAGTGCGAATGAGAGTGCGAATGGCCCTAAACGAGGTAGCGATCAGTCTCGGAACACCTCGTGGCCGATTATGTAAAACCTACGTGATGATGATGACCTCCAATGGCGAACATGCCAAACAGGTTCACGGCTAATCCCAAAGTGCTGACAATCAGAAGCTGTTTAAAGTTGCCCATCTCTGGAGGGTCGATGCTGTTGTCGAGGGCAAGGCAGTTCAGCGGATCCGTCGAGGTAAAACCGACGGAGAGGAACAAACATCACACTCACATGCGTTGAACAGCCTCGAAAGCAATGAAAATCGAGATCAGGATAAGGAATATTCCGTTCGCGAAGCCAGATATCGTCTCGATTCGACCGTAGCCGTAGGTGAAAGATTCGTTGGGCGGCCAATTCGCCATAACAGACGCCATGAGACCGACTGGAATAAGCGAAACGAGCCATTAGCGAGCGGGATTCTCTCGGACGCATCAATCGCTTACCTCCGACACTCAAGCAATCGAAAAACATGTGAATGGCTGATGCAGAAAAAAAAAGAGTTTTAGGAAAGCATGATAACGTGGCTGGCACAGAGGGGCGACTGACCGTCCGAAACCAAGCCCAGCGAGTTTGTCCAGAAACCCCAGAGCAACTGAATAACCATGTACGCCAAGTTGACCATGAGGAAGTAGAATATCTTCCTTGACTCGTCGTTCTCCATGATGACCTTGAGGTAGGTACGCGCGGTCCTGGTCGCTCCCGTTCGTGTTGGTACATCAATCGCTCCCGAAGGGACCCCTTTCAAGCACCC
>WSTX01005514.1:0-14345 GCA_019633405.1 Tulasnella sp. 408 | reverse complement strand
TTGTGGGTCGAGGTGTCGTGGGTTTCTCGCGCGATCGGCAAGCTCCACAGCCTGAGGGGACCCCGGTCACCAGGAGGTCTTGTCTGCCATTCCCGGACCGCCGGTCGTTGCTCGCTCATCGCATCGCTGCATAGACGCAGGAATGAACAGTCATCGTTAACCTACTCTTCGTAGGGCTCCTGGATGACTGTAGCTTTTGAACGAGTCAAGAAAACCCTCTGCTCGACAAAGTAATCAGTCTGAACGACCCACACGGCCAATACTCCGTGTTCTTTGTTAGTGCTCACCAAAACCGGGCGATCTCATTCTGTTCAACAATCGTCTCCGCATGCTTCTGCTGCTAGTCAGGACTTTCGAACGCGCGCTCAGGGTGGTGAGGCAGTGCATGAGGCACCCGGCGGGCACGTGCCGAGAGTCGGCCGAAGCCGAGGTCGGTCTGAGCCTTTGACTCTTGCTTCATCCCAGCCTTGAGATCTCGCGACACCACTTCGTCGGCGCTCTACTCGAATAAACCAACAGAATATCCAGGCAATGAATAGTGAATCTAACGTCGGTCAACCGCCCACCGGAACGCCCGGCGTACCGCCTCTACGCCGAAGACAAACCACCCAAAGCCAAATGTCCAACACAAGCTTCCATAAGCGACTCAAAGACGCCAGGAGCGTTGCAGTGGCTATACTTGAGGTAACCTTCTCATCTGATGAGCCGGAAAACATAGCCGCTCACTCTTCCCAACGTTTAGGACACCACTTGGCCGCCAAGGTCTCAGGCCGCGGCGCAACAATTGTTGCAATCCATCAATAACTCTCCATACGCAGAAATCATTTCCGATGATAACACCCATGTACCTGAAGATATCCGAGAAGCCGTCGAGCAATTTACCAAGTGAGAATCCCGGCTTTCTTCCTAATCATGTGCATGCGCAGACTCATCACTCCACTTTCCCCCACCCAGAGTTCTGAAAGAAGTATCCACGAAGCTGGAAAAGGTAGCATCAAAGTACGGAGTTAGAAAGAGGGGAGTTCGAGAGCGAATCAAGTACTTCGTCTCTATGCTTCGCGGTGGCCGTTGCACCCAGGTCTTGGAGACATGCGAGGACGACGTCAGCAAGGCTTCAACAAGCGTTCGCGTAAGTCAGAGAAGATACATCTTATTGCTTGTGTCTAAGAATTATTGCTTGTAGAATTCGATCGACCAAACTGATCAAGCTTCGGCGATGTCCAACAGCGGCGCGGATCGTGGAATAAGCGTCGCGATGGGCGAGCCAGATCGTGCGGCGGCACCCGCGAAAGATACCCACGAAGCCGCCGCGGGTCATGTTGACCAGCCGGCTGCTCCACAGACCCCAGGACCTGCTTCCATCTCGCAGCCAAGTCCTGAAACAAAGCAACCGGCCGGGGTGCCTGCCGACCAGCCCAAGGGCACGGGTCTCCGCAAAGCTCTCGATGCTGCGAGCAAAATATTTTCGACTGTGGAAGCGGTCTCAGGACCGATACCTTTAGTTGGGCAGTACATTGGAGCTGTCGCCAAGGTTGGGGTGACATGCGTCGAGATGGCTCAGGTGCGGGGGTGCTTCTACCGTATTTCTCGTTCGCACCTAACGGTGATTCTCAGGTTATGTACGATAATGAAGACGTTGCGGAAGAACTGATCTTCCGTACAGACAAGCTCTCCACTCTTCTCCAACCTTTTGCACAGCGATCCTACGAACCGGAGAAGGAGGAGGCAACCAAGCTTGTTCAAGAATTACAGAGGTCTGTCTTGAACTTTCCTTGCGGCAGTGTCGATCCTGATTCTATCTTTCGTCCTAGGCAATTGCAATTGGTACGGAGCGAAATTGCGAGGCTCCAATCGGATGGTAATTTTACCAAGTTCGTCTCCTCCGGGGAGCGCTTCGAGTCTCTGAAAGACTGGGACGAAAAGATCCGGACTACAATGAACGATATACAGGTAAATAAGATCATCCTTTTGCTTTCGCGGCTGATCAACCTCCTAACTCGAGCAGCTCGTGATCAACCTTCAAAGTGCGGATCATATGGTCGACATCGGTCAGTTTCACGCCGAATACACGAATCGCAGAATCGTTTTGACCATATCCATCTGTTTACAGACATTGCCACCGTCCGCAGAGAACGACAGGACCTAATTGATCGCTTAGGGGATGGGGATTACGGAGCCCGAGGTAACAAAAAGGAGGATGTTGTCTGCCTTCAAGGCACCAGGGTTGAAATTCTTGCTCGGATCAACGATTGGGTCAAAGGAAACAACTCGGAACGGGTATTCTGGCTGCGTGGCATGGCCGGACGAGGTAAATCTGCAATTGCGTCCACAGTCGCCTATGACTGGAGAGACCAAAACACTTCATGCGCTCTCTTCCACTTCCGCCGTGGCCAACCCGGATTATTCACACAGCTTGTCTGCGCTCTTGCGAGGCAACTTATTTGCGAAGGGACCACCGAAGTCAAGGAAGCTGTCTTGCAGGCAGTGCGGGACAATCGAGACGTGGCAAAGATGCGCATGGATGATCAATTTCGAATTCTTCTCGTTGATTCACTGCGGAAACTAGGAGACAATTGTCCCACTGTCCTGCTCGTCATCGACGCTTTAGATGAATGTGAAGATTCAGAGTACACCGTGGCATTCATCGATGCCATCGGTCGTTACTCTCTCTCCTTCGGCCCTCAGGTTAAAATTCTTATTACGAGTCGCCCCGAGAACAGCTTGGTACGCGCTCTTGGGTGGAGAGATTGGCAGGAGTATGACTTGGATGACGCTCCCGGTACCACCGAAGACATAGCGAAGTTCCTCCAAAATGGGCTCTCAAGAATTGGAAGGGAACAGAGTTTTCGGGATGAATGGCCTTCCGAAGAGAGCGTCAATGGCTTAGCTAACCTCTCACAAGGCCTATTCCAATGGGCGCATACTGCATTAAAATATATTGGTGAAAAAATGCCGAAACGTCGGCTCCGCTTGTTGGCAGACGCCGCTACAGGATGGACTGGGTTAGATGACCTATATCACCAAATCCTATCTGGAGCATTTGATCGACCGAGGATGATTGAGACGGAGGTTCAGTTCCGGCGCCGCGTGCTCGGAATTATCGTTGCAGCGCCGTATCCTGTCTCACTGGAAACTCTCGCATACCTCTGTGCAGATTATGAAGCGCTTGCGGACGATGAAACTGACGAGATCGTGGAGTTTCTGCGATGGGAAATTCTTGGTGATCTCACTTCAATGCTCTTCATTCCAACCTCGCCTCGCAATCCCATTCAGTTCATGCACACGTCAATTCGGGATCTTCTCGTCGACCCTGAGCGATGCGACCAAAAACCCTATTTCATTGAACTTCATCGCCATCACCACAATATTGCGGTCAGATGTATAACACTGATGATTGGCAATCTGAAGGAAAACATTTGCGGCTTGTCAGACCTTTCAAAATCAAACTTAGACCCCGAGGTTCAGAACCTAGTCGATCAGCATGTGCCTAGGGGCCTTCGGTACTGCTGCCGTGCTTGGTCCACACATCTGGAAGCTGGGCTCCACAGTTCTCGGTTAGATTCTAAGTCAAGTCAATCGGTCGCATTAAATCTGAAGGAATTGAGTGATACGAAGCTGCTATCTTGGCTTGAGGTAATGAGCTTGATTGGCGCAGTAACCGAAGCATTTGCTATATCAAAACAGGTTGTTGAAATGTTGCAGGTAAGAAACACAGTGTATCATGTGATATAACCTTGATCTGACGGGGTGAACTGGGCCAGGGAACAACTTGGGAAGCAGAAGAACCGCCAACCGGAATCTGGAGTGATACCCATCGCTTCATAAGTACATTCCTAGTACCCATTGAATTTGGGGCATTACATATATACATGTCAGCACTGCCTGCTTGCCCAACCGAGACAATGTTATACAAACACTATGGCGGTAAAAAACTGAGCCATATGAAGCATGGTCCGCAGGGGTCAGCATGGTCAGCAATGTTATGGTGTCGCTCAACTTCCTCAAAAACAGTCTCCTTCTCACAAGATGGGAAAACCCTTGCCTGTGGGTGTGATGATGGGACCATCAGGCTGTGGGATGTTGCAGCAGGGGTGCCTGTCGGGAAGCCTATGAAGGGACACACAGACCAGGTGCTTTCTGTAGTGTTCTCACCGGATGGCAAAACCCTTGCCTCTGGGTCAGCTGATCAAACCATCAGGCTGTGGGACGTTGCATCAGGGACACCTGTTGGGGAGCCTCTGAAGGGGCATGTAGGCTCTGTGTCTTCTGTAGCATTCTCATTGGACGGCAAAACCCTTGCATCAGGGTCACAAGATCTAACCATCAGGCTATGGGGTGTTACAGGTGGGGCACCCGTTGCGGAGCCTCTGAAGTTATACACAGGCAGAGTGTACTCTGTAGCATTCTCACTGGATGGCAAAACCCTTGCCTGCGGATCAGAGGAAAAAACCATCAGGCTGTGGGATGTCGCAGCAAGGGTACCTGTTGGGGAGCCACTGAAGGGATACACAGGCATAGGGTGTTCTGCAGCATCCTCACCAGATGGCAAAACCCTTGCCTATGGGTCAGAGGATTCAACCATCAGGATGTGGGATATTGCAACAGGGGTACCAGTTGGGGAGCCTCTGAAGGGTCATCGATATGCTGTGGGCTTTGTAGTATTCTCACCAGATGGCAAAACCTTTGCCTCTGTGTGCATTTATGGGACCATCAGGCTGTGGGATGTTGCATCAGGGGCATCTCTTGGGGAGCCTCTGAGGGGATACACAGGCAGAGGGTCTTCTGCAGCATTCTCACCAGATGGCAAAACCCTTGCCTATGGGTCAGAGGATCAAACCATCAGGATGTTGGATATTGCAACAGGGGTACCAGTTGGGGAGCCTCTGAAGGTTCATGAAGATGTGTATTCTGTAGCATTCTCACCAGATGGCAAAATCCTCGCCTCTGGGTGTGGTAGTGGGCCCATCAGGCTATGGGATATTGCAGCAGGGGCATCTCTTGGGGAGCCTCTGAAGGGACACACACACTCAGTGTATTCTGTAGCATTCTCACAGAATGGCAAAACCCTTGCCTCTGGGTCAAAAGATCAAACTATCAGGCTGTGGGATGTCGCAACAGGGGTACATGTGGGGGAGCCTCTGAAGGGTCATGAAGACATTGTATTTTTTGTAGCATTCTCACCGGATGGCACAACCCTTGCCTCCACATCATATGATCAAACCATTAGGCTGTGGGATGTTGCAGCAGGGGCACCTCTTGGGGAGCCTCTGAAGGGTCATGAAGCCCTTGTGCTTTTTGGAGCATTCTCATCAGATGGCAAAGCCCTTGCCTGCATACCAGAGGAAGAAACCATCAGGCTGTGGGATGTTGCAGCAGGAGCACCTCATGGAGAGTGTCTGAAGAGACACACAACCGTCTGGAACTCTGTAGCATTCTCACTAGATGGGAAAACCCTTGCCTGTGGCTCAGAGGATCAAACCATCAGGCTGTGGGACATTGCAACAGGGGCACCTGCAGGGAAGCCTCTGAACCATGAGGATACTGCGATTTCTGTAGCATTTTCACCAGATGGCAAAACTCTTGCCTCTGGGGGTGGTAGAGGGTCCATCAGACTGTGGGACGTTGCAGCAGGGACACCTGTTGGGGAGCCTCTGACAGGACATGAAGGTATTGCGATCTCCATAGCATTCTCAGTGGATGGCAGAATCCTTGCCTCTGTGGGAAATGATGGAACTGTCAGGCTGTGGGATGTTGCAGCAGGGGCAGCTGTCAGGGAGCCTCCAAGAGGACACACCAGCAGTGTGTTTGGTGTAGCATTCTCGCCAGATCACAAAACCATGGCCTCTGGATCACACGATACAACCATTAGACTGTGGGACATTGCAGCAGGGGCACCTGTTGTGGAGCCTCTGGAGGGTCATGAAGATGCTGTGTATTCTGTAGCATTCTCACCAGATGGCAAAACCCTTGCCTCTGGGTCACATGATGAGACCATTAGGCTGTGGGATGTTGCAGGAGGAACACCTGTTGGGGAGCCTCTGATGGGACATCTAGGCCATGTCGCTTCTATAGTATTCTCAATGGATGGCAAAACCCTTGCCTCTGGGTCAGGTGATAAAACCATCAGGCTGTGGGATGTTGCAACAGGGACACCTGTTGGAGAGCCTCTGAAGGGACATGTAGACTTTGTGTCTTCTGTAGCATTCTCACCAGATGGAAAAACCCTTGTCTCTGGGTCACGTGATCAAACCATCAGGCTGTGGGATGTGGCAACAAGGACACCTGTTGGAGAGCCACTAAAGGGACACACAAGCTGGGTGTTTTCTGTAGCATTCTCACCAGATGGCAAAACCCTTGTCTCTGGGTCACATGATGAAACCATCAGGCTATGGGATGTTGCAGCTGGGGCACTTGTTCGGGAGTCTTTCAAAGTACATGTAGACTCGGTGTCTTCTGTTGATTTCATATCAGATGATATTCTGGTTTCAACAAGTCAAGATACAACATACTATTGGAGTCTTACAAGTGGCATGAAAACCATTGAGCCACCCAATTATCTCTCTCCTGCTGCTGGGCCCTGTCCATTCCACATTCATCCCATGACCTCCAAAGGGCAATGGGTGACTTCTAATGGTGCCTACCTACTTTGGCTCCCCCCTGATTGCTGGAGATCTGCTCGCCATATCTTCATTGTCAATTCAGTTTTAATTGTTGCATCTTTCTCAGTTACCTTTATTGATGTCTCTCAAGCCATGGCACTCAAACCATTTCCCTCTAACTTGTGGTTGAATATTTGTAGCTTGTAGTATCATCTGTGAATGTCCCATGCATCCTATCTCCTTTTGATTTGAAATTGCTATAACTATGTTCACCACCAGAGGCCATCACTTTTTTCCATAAAGCATGTTTTTAAGTCAAGATTCTCCACTATTCAGCACACTATAGTAAATTTACTTGAAATTGTATTTTCCAGCCTTTTGGTTTTCTCCACATCACCCAAAAGCCTTTTGTTATACTTTTGAGAGTTGGTACTCAACATTTTATTGCATACCATAGCAAGATGTGGCAAAAAAAAATCATTTTGTTGTGGCATATCTCTGTCAAGGAACTGTGGGAATTGCCCCTCGCAATTCCACTCAAGGCTCCTCCCCTTACTGATTAGTAGTTTCCCTCACCTTTGAGAGAAATCCAATGATAGCTTCTTCTTTTAGATGAAATACGTTCTCTGCTTGTAGCTTGTGTCAACATAGTTGAGAAAAGAGCATACAAGCAGAGAACATATTTCATCAGGTTATGGGCCCAGAGTGACTACTTAATCCAGCATTAATGACAGTCCACACTCGAATCCGCACCCTCCGCCTAATACTCTTCCTTTACTCATCTCCTTACGTTCCCCCACTCTCTCGTCCCTCTCGCAGCCATCTACAGTTCCTTCTCAACTAGTCTATGTCAGACGGATCGACCGCAGGCCCTGGTAATGCTGGTGGTAATGCTTCCAACCCGGCTCCAAGTACCCTAGATCGCGGTCGCTGGACTGTAGAGGTTCCCTGAGCGAATTGCGACGGCACAAACATCTGCTCAACAATTTGTCCTCTATTGTGATCTCCTAGATGACCTGGCACTACTCGGCTGTTAAGCGCGCGTTGTTGCGCGTTCTTACCTAACCGTGGGAACGTTCAACCGCGCACAGTATACGAATTAGAACTAGCTAAAAGATGTATTAGTAGAGTAGCTAATAGAAAGCGAGTTACCTGAATTAGGATGCCGAAGCTGGAACTATTATAAGAGTCAAGGTGAAGTAGAGTCGAGCGGGGTCAAGCGAGTGCGTCTGGGACGCACTGTAGAAAGCGGTAAGAGAAGGTGGGAACGCGAAGTGGCGTTCGCCGGATTAGGAAATGATGTTCGCGCTAGCGAACGAGGAGGTTTAGTAATAACTCGTACTAACCTAATGAGAACCTAGTGTCGTAAATAGGTCAACCGAGTCGTCCGAGTATCATGCTGGGAGGGCGGAATTGGTTTGCGCGAGTGCGAGCGGTAAGTGGAGTAAAGATGGGATGATGCGACAACCTTGTCGCAGCAACCGTATATATTCACTTAACTAAGTACATACTAGATAGTTCTATAATGTTCGCGCTCGTTCTAGGGAACGGTAGCGAAGTCCGTACTTGCCTAAATGAGCGAGCGGCGACCTCTCCGAAGGGAGTCGCATGCTCGTGCGCTTAGCGGGAGGACACGAAAGGAGTCAAATGGCTCGCTTAAGGCGGCCATTCTATTAATAGAAAGCAATCGTATGATAGATTTGTCGAGAACGTTCTAGTGTTCTTGGCGAATCGTCTTGGAAAATCGTTCCGTTTCCTCTTCAAGCCGGTTTCCCAAATAAGGCAAGTAAGCGGCGCGTAGCGGAATTTATTAAGTAGCCATGACTACAGCCCTCCCGTCCTCTTCGCTCTCATTATCCTCATCAGAGTCTCTCTCATGGGAATTGCTCTGATCCTTCTCTCTATAGGTTCCGAAGTGTTAGGGAATTGAACCGTGGGAGTCACTGCCGGCGACCCCACTCGAGCCCCCCCATTTCCTTTCTCTTTAATTAGTTTTAGTACCTTACCTAGACAGCATCCTTAATAGTAATTCTTTACATTTCCTATTCGCGCCGCAAAATGTGTTTAAATCAGTCGAATAGCAAATGTCTAGTTAATTACTATATATTCCTTAATTTGGGAAAACAGCGCACTTACGAACTCATTCCCATTTGATTTGCTTCACTGAAACCTTCTGGCTCCGCAAATCGAGCATAATAATCATATTTATTAATCATAGGAATCACCTTAATCAATGGGAGGCGCTCCCGCTCGCTTACCGCAATAGGCGCACGAGTCACGTGACTAGAGCTCGGACATGTCGCCGAGAATGATTCTGCGCTATTGTACTTCACTACAGTCCTCTAGAACTGTAGTGAACTCTCTAGAATATGTTAGAATACAGTAGCATAGCCTAGCTAGATCTTAATACGTAAATAAATACGGCCAAAGAGACTAAGGAAGGTCTCTTCGTCCCACTTTTTGCCCTTAACTCTCAGAGCCCCTTCGCATGTCTCTACCTTCGTTCCTCTCGTCGCGACAAACGAGAATTCGTTAGCCTATCTCGATAAATAGGTAACTATGTTCCGGTTTATCGCGATAAATAAGCCACTAACGTTGCGCGGCTCAGATGCGCTTCCCTATTAGGAAACCGCGCTAACCGATTCACGCACCCTTTCCTACCGCGCACACCTCGTGCGAAGTAGTTATAGATGTTTAACGACTACTAATCTAACTACTAGACACCTTAATACTCCATTCACAAACAATTCACGCTCTCTCGCGTGTTCTCAATCGCGTTCCTAGCCGCGCGCACGCTTGACGCCACGCGCCGTTCTCACGACGCGTTCCCTTCCCCTTCGACTCGTCTCCGCTCAACTCTAATACCCCTGAACTCTTAATTACTTACGCGAACACACCTAATAAGGTAATACAATACTATTAATTCTATTCTAATACAAGGTTATACTAATTACTGAATCATTTACCGTGTGGCGACTTACCGTTCCTGTCAGAGCAAGGGTAGCTTAGGTCTCCATGTAGCGAGAGAGGCTAAGACAAGTGGGGGAGATGGCAAAAGAGTAGTGATTGCTGAGGACTGTGGTATGAGAGAGGACAAGGTTGCTACGTTGGGGATACAAGTCCTCCTTCCATCGTAGCTGTATATATACATGAGGACCGGAGTTATTGTATCTAGAAAGTCCGAGACAGAAGCAGAAGTGTCCATGTGGTACAAGTGAGACAGAAGCACGGCTTAACTATCCCGGACTGCGGAGGGGTCATGTGTGTGCTGCGGCACAGTAGAAGCACGGCATAACGATGCCCGTGCTTCTAGAAGCAAGGTATGTCGGGTAGAAGCCCGAGTGTTACATCATGAGTTCTCTGTCGATGACCTTCAGGCTTCTTCGGTCCGATGGTAGTGTCGGAAGTGATTGGTAAGCCGGAGATAAGACGGAGATATGCGGAATACATTCGGAATCATGGGAAAGGTCAGGAACAGGGGTTGGTTGTGACAGTTCCCACGGTTAGAAACCGCGTGCGCAACGCGTTCGCGCACCTCGGCCTTAACACAAAGGGTAGGGGCGCCGAGGGAGCGGGGCTGCGATGGGCATCGGATTGAATTTGAACTGTGCAATCACCTGGAGTTATCGGCATCGCGCCAATACTCATGCAAGGCGATGGAAGTGCAGGTGGAATGAATACTTGTGGTACTTGGGATAGTGGAGGCGGTTGTCGGGTAGAAGGAGGTAGGGAGAACAGTGATTCGATATTGGCAGGTTGTTGAATAGGAACTTGTGGAGGGGGTTCTGGGGGCGGCGAACCATTATGTGACTCGACTGCAACGGAAGCAGTAGTGCTTCGTGTTGAAATAGTGTCATCAACATTATGTCAATTCTCCTAAAGCGAACTTACTCCGACTATGGATAAATCCTGTTTCCTTTTATAGGAAACCACTCCCATCTCACGCTATCGGTTCCGATTATACTCTCACACAATGTCATTAACTATCCGACTAGGTAGCGACTTAGTTTAGAGTCATTACTTAGCCATACAGACAATTACTAGTAAATACTATTATAAAACATATAAAAGAACCTCTCTGTAACGTAGCTGGTACTACTTAAGTTCCCTCAATACATCTCTCTTACTCTCATACATAAGGACGGACTGAATAGACGGCGCTGCGTCTATAATACTGTAAGGAACTTCCCGTCTATCTTTCGTCACTTCGCGTTACTCTCGGCAGCTTTGCAGAGACTTTGGATTTGTTCGGAGGCATTTCCAAATATGCTTGGCTGGCTTAGTAACGACTTCCTCACCCGGAGCACCACTTGTTGCGAGCACGGTGTCGCATTCCTAACCGTGGGAACATGAAGTCGCCGCGCAGCAAGCGTATAGGAAATCTGTATTAGTAGTTCTTTAGCTAGAATTTGTAATAAAAGATTTACCTTGTGCGAAGGGAGACCGGGAACAGTTATGAAGAGTCAAGAGGTAAAAGAGTTGAGCAGGAAGGGTGTATTGGATGGGGGTGTAGGCGTGGGAACGGCTGGTGGCGTTGCGCGTTCTCTGGTGAGCGTGTCTGAGACGCGCGCGAGGACACCCGAGGAACGCGAATTACTCGCTGAAGCCTGGAGTAGCTAGAAAAATAGTAGAACTAAGATCCTATGCACTTTGGGCAAGATTAGTGCAGTGGGAAAGGTGCGCGAATCGAGTAGCGCGGTTCCCTAATAAGGTAGCGCGTCTGGAACGCGCGCGAAGATGCACAAGGGATGTGAACCGCTCACCGAGACTTGTAGTAGTTAGAAAAGTAGTATCACTAAGTTTCTAAGTACTTTGCGCGAATCGAGTAGCGTGGTTTCCTATTAAGGTAACACGTCTGAGACGTGCTAAGTGAGTGACTTGTTTATCACGACAAGTCAAAACGAGGTTACCTGTTTGTTGATGACAGGAGAACGAGAGAGCTTATTTGTCGATGATAAGCGAACAAGGTTGGCCGCACTTTAGCTGTAGGATGATAGGGCGAAAAGAGGACGAAGAGACTAGTAACGTCTCTTCAGCTGTATTTATGTACAAATTAAGATCTAGCTAGAGTATTCTAAGACCTTCTACGATATACTATAATGTTCACTGACGTTCAGAGGAACGGCAGCGAAATGCAATTGCGAGTTGTTCCATCGGCGACAAGCCCGCGTCTGGATCACGTGACGTGCGCGTCTAACCTGTTAAGCGAGTGTAGACGCCCAGGCGAGTCAAAAGGCGTACATTGAATAATGAAAATGATTCGTAGGAATGATTCGACATGCTGGAAGTATTCAGTGTGGCGAATCGGAAAGGGAAATGGCTCGGAGGCGCACCAGTTTCCCAAATTAGGAAAGAAACAAAGGGAGTCTCAAGGAACCATGATTAATTTGGCCCGAGTACAATACTAGGGACGAATACATCATGTAATTAGAACGTGACAAAATAAAGGTCTAATTAAACATGCGCAACAGCTATTCTAAAGTGGGAAAGGGAGAGTAGAATCGCCAGCGGCGATTCCCACGGTTCCCTAACACTTGGTAGAAAGTCCAATTGGAATGGGTTTATCGAACACCTTGTAGTCCAAGAACAATGTGAGACTCCCGTGGAACACCTGCATCGCCCCGGAATCAAACTCCCACCACTCTCCGGTGGCAGGGGCGCCGTTAGTGGCTTTAGCTTCTTCTGGCAGTGCGTCGTTCAGGGCGGTGGCTCTCCAAGTGCTGTGATTTGGAGGTGAGTTCTCGTTGCCCTTGCCATTTTTGTTCTTTTTCTTGGCACAATGTTGATTGGACTTTTCTGCTCCTTGCTGAGCTTCTCGATGAGCTTCCTTCTTCTTTCTACACTCTTTCTCGTAGTGACCTTCACAGCTACACCAGTTGCAGACACCAGCCTTGTTACCGGTCTTGCTGCCTTTGGCGGTCTTCCTCTTATTGCCCTTGTTTCCCTTGAACAGTTGATGCTAGGCCTGCTCATGAGTATGAGTAAATAAAATTACAAGGCAATAAATACCATTAAATATGATTAAAATACGCCTGATGAGATATTCTGCTTCACAGATGGATTAAAAGTAATTACCATTATATTATATTACCAGCATGTAATTATTGCTCTGCATTTTGGAACAAGGTGCAGCGGTGTAAGCTACCAATTCTGGACTCTCAGGCTGAAATCTTGTCTCAGATAAGGGCCCCGGGTGGCTGAAGACCAACAAGCCCCTTTTTGGGGCTGGCCAAAGATCATTTGAGGTCGCACCTGACAAGCCCCTCCTCCGGTCACTCTACCCCCAATAGTCCAATTTCCATATAACCTACAATCTCTCAGCAGGACAGGATGGAAATAGCTTACGCTATGACTGCACACAAATAGTGCCATAAGAACACAATCCGAGTGACGGCAATCGTGTGACAAGAAATATTCAGAAGAGGTCTTGGTACGTGCCGCTCAAATTGCCATCCGCCCTCGAGACTTGGTCCCCACCATGACTTGATGGGTGAGTATTATGACCGAAATGAGGTTTTGGATTAATTGATATCCTTTGAAGAACAGCCTATATTCAGAAAAGTTCACCGGAAGGGGTTGCTAGCGAGATTGGGTGACCGAGCTCAAAGGACATGGTGTGGATCACGAATAATTTATTTTATAGGAATAAATTATATTAAAATACATTAAAATACAGTAAAAATATATTATTCAGTCCAGGATATTATTTTGAGCAGAATAAATAAAAATACGGGTTGGAAAATATTTAATCGTATTTGAGCAGGCCTAGTTGATGCGACGCAAATGCCACTTCTGGGTTGACATTCTCAGGATGTAGACCTTTTTGATCAATCTCGTCCTGGAGCATGAGTCCTATGATAGAATTGATATCGAGTTTTTCGAGGTCCTTCTGGTTGGCGAGGATGGTTTGCTTCACAATCGAGTACGACTCGGGGAGAGCATTAAGAAGACAAAACACGAAGTCACGCTCTTCACTAGGAATGCCAGCAGCTACCTGCTTGACCAGTAGTTGACGCATCGAGTTGACTTGTGGACCAAGCACACGCGATTCATCAAGATGGTAAGAGAGTAGCTGAGAGTGTATGTAGAAAGTAGTGAGAAGCCCCTTGGACTTATAGGATTCAGCAAGATTCTTCCGAGGTTCGGATGCTGTTTTGGCGTCGATGACGTGCGGAATACAAGTGGGTTCAATAGAGAGATTGATTGTAATTCACGCTGCCTTGTCCTTAGCGGTCCAGATCGCTAGCTGCTCATTGATGTTATCGCCTGTCAGTTGCGGAACTGTAGCATCAACTACGCCCATTGCATCTTCAGATTCGAAGAGGTTCCTGAGTTGAAACGCCCATGTATTGTAGTTCTCTGAGCCTGATAGCAGTTCAAATCCTCTCAGGAGCTTAAACATGGTGGCAAGCGTTCTCGGACTAGTATTCAGAGTACCAGTGCGATCGTCCGCTAATGCCACAGGAAGGCATCGCGGACGCCAACCCGGTTGAGGACCCCCAGATGACGACTCTGAGGACACTGACAATCCCAGAAGACCTCCGTGACGATCCGGAAATGGTGGAGGACTTGTTAGGGAACCATGGGAATCGCCACCGGCGATTCTACTTTCTCTTTCCCGGTTTAGATTAGCTATCGCGCACGTTTAATTAGACTTTTATTTTTGTCACATTCTAATTACATGATGTATTCGTCCCTAGTAATGTGCTCGGGCCGAATTAATCATGGTTCTTTGAGATTCCCTTT
>WSTX01005513.1:0-14401 GCA_019633405.1 Tulasnella sp. 408 | reverse complement strand
ATAAACAGTCCAAGATGTAGATCTAGTTTGTGTGAAACTGTCAATGAACTCGGGTCTGGCTGTGCTCGATCGTCCCAATACTGCAGTCGAGCTCCGCACAATGAAAGGTCTGGAACCAAGGGACCTCCGTGGATCACGTTCTCATAGTCTTAATGCTGAGTCACTCTGCTAGTATCAACCACTGAAACTACATAGAGGTAGTTACGGAGCTGGGCGGACTACGATTTCGAACGCTTGTCCAAATCGGCGACTCCATGGGCATGGATTGTCCAAATCTTAAGTTTCCGAAGACGTCGTGATGGAATGATGCACACCGAAAAACGAATCCACTCTTTACGGAAATAGTACAAGTTAGAGTGATTGAAGATGCTGGAACTCCCGATTACTATACCTTAGTTTCTTGAGCAAATACACCTTTCCAGAGCGCCTGGTCACTGTGATACCCCATATAACGATCAAGAAGAAAGAAATTCACATGGTCTCGAGTGCAGCAAGCGAAATATTTCAGCCTAGACCCTTGTGGTTAACTATTCTGGTGAACATGACATGCAGCCAAGGGCTGGCAATCAACCAATCTTTCAAACATGCCGTATTGCAGTAGAGTAGAACGCAGGTCAGTAATAGATCTAGTACACAAGTATATATTCAGATTACAGCATTCTATCAAGAACCTCAGAGTATAAGGGACAGATCATAAATGAACATGCCGTTTCCATGACCAACGGCAAGTCTTTTGTTCTGAAGGTCCATATCATCCGTTTCGTAGTCCCAGCACTCCGCAGGAAGCCAGAGCAATTGAGAGGAAGAGAATTTCACCCAATGATTTTCGAATTCGAACGTAATCGGGCTTGGAGGGAGGGATGGAGGGTGACACTTCTGATGGGTGCGGGCATCCCAAACGATACACTGTCCTGATTCGTCATCTCCGATAATAAACATCCCATCTAGTGAAAACCGAATGGAAGCACCAAATCCAGTGAAACCGGTCAGCGGTTCGCCCAGCTGCCTGCCTGTCTGAGGGTCCCACAGTCGAATTGTGCCGTCGTCGGAGCCGGATGCTAGAATCCTGCCGTTCGGCGAAAAGCAGACGGACTCGACGGTCCCAGTGTGACCGGCTAGCGGTTCTCCCAACCGCCTCTCGGACTGGGTGTCCCATAGTCGAACCATCTTGTCACTGGATCCGGATGCTAGCATGTTGCCGTCGGGTGAAAAGCAAAAAGAACGAAGCCTTTTCCTGCCACCCTGTAGAGCTTCGTGCAACTCCCGCCGAGTGTGAGTGTCAAATACTCGAACTGTACCCTCAAATTCTCCGATGGCTGAAATTCTACAGTCCGGCGAGACGCAGACGGATGCATTGCGCCAGCTGGTGTCGCCGGTCAGTGGTTCGGCAAGCTCCCTCCCAGTCCGAGTGTCCCACAGTTGCACCATCATGTAGCCGTTTGAGCGTCGGAATGGGTATGCTAGGACTTCGCCATCTGGTGAAAGGCAGACCGACCCAAGCATCTGGCCGTGACCCCCTAGCGGTTCACCCAACTGGTGCCCTGTTTGAAGGTCCCAGACTCGCATTGTGCCCTCGTCGAGTTCGAAGACTACGGCCTTTCCCCCCGGAGAAAAGCAAACGGAAATAACCCGTTCGCCGTAACCGGTCAGTGGTTTGCCAAACTGTCTGCCTGTCTGAACGTCCCATAGTCGAATTGTTTCAGCGACGGAGCCGGATGCTAGGACCCTGCCGTCTGGCGAAAAGCAGATGGCCGTAACCGTCTTGCTGTGACCCGTCAGCGGCTTGCCCAGCTGTCTCCCTGTCTGGGGATCCCACAGTCGAACTGTCCCATCGGAGGATCCGGATGCTAAAACTCTGCCGTCCGGCGAAAAGCGTATGCAATAAACGGAACCACTGTGACCGGTCAGTGGCTTACCCAACTGTCTCCTGGTCTGAGTGTCCCACAGTCGAATCGTCTTGTCATGGGATCCTGATGCGAGAAGCCTGCCGTCCGGTGAAAAGCAGACCGACCCAACCCCTGCGCTGTGACCGGTCAGCGGTTCATCCAGCTGTTTTCCTGTCTGAATGTTCAACAATCGAATCGTCTTATCACTGGATCCGGATGCTAGCACTCTGCCGTCTGGCGAGAAGCATAAGGAGCTTACGATGCTGGTGTGTTGGCCGAACCGCTTTCCAGTCTGAGAGTTCCACAATTGATTCTGCCCGTAGTTCAATCGGGATAATAGAGCCCTCCCGTCCGGCGAAAATCGGATTGAAAATATACCCTGATCGCCGTGACCTTCTTCGTAGGTGTCCCATTCGCGCAAATGCCTTCCGTTGTGAGCATCCCACAGCTGGATCGCCCCCGACGAGAGCGCCGATGCCAGAACTCTGCCATCCCGTGAAAGGCGGACGGGTAGAACCTTGGCGAACGGGCCTTTCAAGTGCACCCCGATCTGAGGGTCCCGCACTTGACTCGCCTCGTCCTCCGATCCTAATGCGAGAACTCCGCCGTCCGGCAAACAGTCGATAGGATGAAACCGGCCGTTGAGACCGGTAAGATGCTGCTCCAACTGACTGCCGGTCTGAGGGTCCCACAGTCGAATTGTCTGGTCATCGGATACGGATGCTAGAACCTGGCCGTCCGGTGAAAAGCAAATGGAATCAACGCTCCAGCTGTGACCGGTCAGCGGTTCCCCCAACTGCCTCCCAGTATGAGGGTCCCACAGTCGAATCGGCCCATCAAAGGATCCGGATGCTAGAACTCCGCCGTCCGGTGAAAAACAGAGTGATATAATACCGCCTTGGCTGTGACCGGTCAGGGGTTCCCCCAACTGCCTCCCGGTCTCAGTGTCCCATAGTCGAATACTGCTGTCCTCAGAGCCGGATGCTAGGACTTTGCTGTCCGGTGAAAAACAGAGTGATGTAAGCAGCCTGCCGTGCCCGGTTAGTGTCTCGCCCAACTGCCTTCCGGTCTCAGTGTCCCATAGTCGAATGCTGTGGTCATCAAAACCAAATGCTAGGACCCTGCTGTCCGGTGAGAAACAGACCGGCATGATCCCTATCAACCTACTCCTACAAGTCAAAGGTATGTCCAACTGCCTCCCAGTATGAAGGCCCCGCAGTCGAATTGTCACGCCGACAAGAGGATCATAGGAGATGGGACAGAGCGGAATTTCCTGCAGGTGAATCGTCGTGTCTTTGAATACGGATGCTAGGACCCTGCCGTCCGGTGAAAGGCAAATGCGCTTAATCGACTTGCCGAGACCGGTTAGCGGTTCGAACAGCTGCGTCCCAGTCTGAGAGTCCCACAGTCGAATTGCGTTGCTTTTAAATACATCTGCTAGAACTCTGCCATCCAGTGAAATGCAGACAGAGCTAACCCAGTTGCGGTCATTTATCAGCAGTTCGCCCATCTGCCGCCCGGTCTCGGTATCCCAGAACTGGATTGGTCCTCCGTAGCAGCCTATCGATATGACAAATGATCCGTCTGATGAAAATGCGACCGTTTTCGCGGGCTCATCAAGAGATCTGGTCCACACGTTTGAGGGCCACGCTGACATTTGAAGACCCCCCAGAATTCGAACCTTTGCCCTCGAACCATATAATTTGTACAGCTCCGTACTCTGAGGGCAATTCGGAAGTGCTGAAGCATAAATGTGTAGAGGTCCAAATGATATTGGCTCCAGAAATGCGGCGATGAACCGATGGACATCATTCCACAGATCGACGAGGGTAAGCAATTCAAACATCGCGCTAGAACGCTCCTTTAAGGATTGCTTTCAGTGTCTGGAGCACTCGTAGTTACAGTGCAAATCTGATACTTACCCGGAGCCAATGATGCACTCGCTTCGCCATTGTGATTGCCTCGCTGGTAGCTCCAATCACACTCATAACTTCAATCCAAGCCAGAATCTTTTCCCTGCTGAGTAATTCGAAATCGACTAGTTGACTTCTTGTGAGGTCATCGCCCGATTCCGACCATCGTAGTCCTTCGGTCAGATGAACCGACCACGCCTGGCAGGAGTACTGAAGGGCTTTCGGCACTTCACGATCCGCAATCGCCCGGATCTCTGAAACTGCCTGAGAAAGGTCGGACAGGCCGCAAATATTCTCCTTCAGAAGTCGGAGCATGAGGCCAATGCTCAAGCTTGCAAGCTGCCGATGATACTGAGTGAGATCAACGTAGTAAGGCATCTCCAGGCATCGTTCCCTGCTGACCAATAGGTCACGGATGGACGTGTGCATAAAGCGTACTGATTGAGAGGCCGAAGTGGGAATGTGGAGCAACGAGTTTAGACCAACAAGGATTTCCTGGCGTAAAAATTGGATTCTGTTGTCTTTCTCCATCCCCTCGAAGATATCGCTGTCGCCATACAAAGTAGCGATAACTTCGAGGGACACGGGATACGGCGCTACCACCAGAGCTCCAAGAACCGAGCATAGAAGCCGCTGGTTCTCGGGTTCCTGCCCCATGTTAGTCATCGCTTTTGACAGAATCTGATGGTACAACTCATCAAGTCCGCCCCACGTCGCTTGGCGTCGCAGCAATCCGCGTAACCGGTCGACCGGCGAACCGTTGTTGATATACGTAATTGCGGTGCGGGCCCATTGGAATAGACCCTGAGACATATCCACTAGACGTGCGAGGTCTGCAGGTGAAGGCCAATCCTCGGGGAGAGCATGGCCATCCCGGATTTGCGTGCATGCGTGGTAGATGAATCGGGCTACATCGTTGGAGACTGTGGGGACTAAATCGAGGTCTAATTTATCCCATTTGTTTGGCTCAAGAGCACGAAGGAGTGCGGCGTCTGGGCGACATGTAAGGAGGAATTTGACGTTGGCAGGAAATGACGAAGAATGGTGATGGATGAGCCTGACAAAGTCTACGACGTCTTTGTCATTACTGCATTCATCAAGGGCATCAACAATGATGAGGACGGGATAAGGAAGTTTCTTGAGCTTTCTCAATGAAGCGACGAGGAGTGTCGAGAACTGTTCGCTGAGGTGTTGGTTGGCGATGTCATCGTTCTCCTGTATACTCTCCACGACTGCATTCCTGACCTCCGCGACCAGACCATTCCCAAGCTGCCTAGCGAGAGCGCAGACCATTTGGGCATTCAGAGCGTCCTGTCCTCTGCGATAGTGGAAGATCGCACACGATGCTCGGAATCTCCAGTTGTGAGCCACAGTGGACGCGATAGTCGACTTTCCTCTTCCCGCCATTCCACGGATCCAAAGGACACGCTCCGAGCCCGATGTACCTCTAAGCCAGTCGTCAATCTGCTGCAAAATTTCAACTCTTGTTCCAGGGAGGCAAGTGACGTCGTCTATGGCGTTGCCCAGTAATCCGTGATACCCACTTCCCAGACGATCAAGGAGACGACGATGCTCTTTCTGCATTTCCGTATTTCCTGACCATACCGTATTAGGCTCTCTGTAGATGTGGACTTTGATGAACTCACTAGATCCAATCACCGTCTCCGCGGTTTCTAGAGCGACAAGTAGCTGTTCGGGGACCGCTTTCAGCTGACCGACCAAGTGACGAGCTGGAAAAGATAACTACCTGGATTTCTTCCTGCACTCTCCTTATTGCTCCTTCGCACCGCTTCAACCCTTCTGTATTGTTGCAGCACGAAAACGCGGACGGGAAAGAGCCCGAGAAACACCATTCATCGATAGTCTCTTGCAAGTCTCGGAGTTCCCTAGAAGGAGGCTCAGCGCATGAGTATCTCAGTCAGAGCGTCAAGATACCTCTGCACGTCGGCGGCACGAGCTGCTGCTCCTTCCTCCTGACGCATAGTCAACGCATCTCTCAGCTGTTCCAAGTGGTGGACAAGCCTCAATGTGCTGAGTCCCATGTGCATTGCCATCCCCTCATTCCGGTCCATCGTCTAAGGTATTATGTCAGCATCCGGAGGGATTAACAAAGAGCGGCCAACCTCACGCTAGCTAATTCCAATAGGATCGATCCTACGTCTGTGGCGGCCGCAACGTAACTCCCAATGACTGGGATGATTTTGGAATCAACCACCAAAGTGTCTAAGATCTTCCGGGCTGCAATAAATGTCTCTTCGGACACTATATGGCGCGCTCCACCGGCAGTCTTGGTGCTTGGTAGTGAATCATTCTCGGTCACAGGTCCGACAGAATGCAAGGATGCCTTAATCAGCAGCGCTGAATCAATACAAAAACCAGACTCTCTCAGACGCCGAAAGACTTACATCAATATCCATGTATGAGGGATCTGCGTTATCATGATGTGAAACAGAAAGTTTTGAACGGAGCTCCAGCTCTTCCTTACAAATCTCTCCCCAAAGCTATATCGACCAGGCTCAAAGTGAGAATCTCAGTATGCCACTGAGCTCGCGTAGATCCTACGAACCTCTCTCAAGACCTCTTGCATCGGGGGCCGCGCTCCGGGAGTCTTGTTCCAGCAACGGCGCATCAAGCCCCACAGCGGGTCAGAGACAGGTAGGTTTTGGTGGTCCTCTGGTTTAGGTGGCTGATCATTCGTCACACGGTAGAGGATTGCTGGATGTTGGAGATCGCAAAACGGAGGCTTTCCGCTCATCACCTTATACGGGCTTCCCACTCAGTAGACGTTCACCTGTTCTCAATTCGTCACACTCACAGTTAAAATGAGACCCCCGAAAGCATATACGTCGGTCATAAGGGTAGGCCTTGGTTTCTCTTCATTGAAAAGCTCAGGTGCTATGTAGTTGTACGTCCCTTTTGCACACTCGCTAGTTGTAAACCCGCTTCCACCGAAAGCGTCGAGAACCCGACTCAGACCGAAGTCAGACAGTGCCGCCACAACGAAATCGTTTACTAGCACGTTCTCCGGCTTAATGTCCGCATGACAGACCGGAGGGATTTGTGCATGGAGGTGTTCGAGTCCACAAGCTGCTTGGAAAATCTACGAAACGCTAAGTGAACCAACATGTTGGGCGACGAGTATGAACGTGAACGCACCAGGCGAAGCTTAGCAAGACGAGAAAGACGAGGATTCTTTCCTAAGTAGCAAGTCAAATTGCCGTGGCGGCACCAAGGACTGATGAGCAGCGGCTGGAGTTGCGAACGGTAGCCAAGTAAGGGGTGAAGGTTGGGATGCTCCATCTGACGCCAAACGAACACTTCCCGTTTCATGCGCTGGCGACCAGAGTGGGAGAGTATCAGATCCTGTACAGTGCGTACAGGCGAGAGATACGAACTGTGTCCCTCCTCATGATGAGTTCTGCCGGATCGGTTTGTCTATCTTTTGGAACGAGGTCCTTGAGCGCTTTGACGGCCACTTCGACTCGCTGGCCTTCAGGGGTTACCCAAACGCCATGATAGATGTCTGCATAACCACCGTATGCTTCCGGTCGCTCGGGGACTTCGAGCTGCCCGGCGAGTTCTGGGTCCGTCTCGAAAAACATCAATTCGCGGCTTGGTTGAACAAGTGACTCCCTGTCCATTGGGGTGACGTGTTGAGTTGCGTCGAGGTAGTTTTTTTTGTCTGTGGATAATACTCTAACCGACACCAAGCAGAAGCCAGAGACTCGTCAGTGGGTCCATCGTTTAACTAAATACGAGCCATGGGGAGCACTGGTTGAGTTCGAGTTTCACACCTTTTCAAGATTGAGATTCTGACTAGACTGGTATCTGGGAGGCGTAGCGACGAGTAAAGCGGTTTGAAGTTCCCGCCGGTTGCGAAAACCACACATGTTTGGTCCACGGCCTGGCGTAACCCACGTTTTCGATGCTGACTGTGACAGTGGCAGTGTCTAACCTTACAGTGCACCGAACTTTATTCTACCGGGTGATACTTGCTAATCATCGGTGATCCCGATGTATGTGTCTCTGCAACCACTTTGCAAGGAGCATTTTGCCTCTCGAAGAAAAGCGCTCGTGCCGCGCCGGTGAATCGCGACGTCGACGACGACTGCATCTCGGCATGAAGACCCGGACCCGGCAACGCCCTTTGTCCTGGCGAATAAAGTATTCGCTCCGAATTTTTATAATGAAGCGAGCTCTCGGAACATGACTTAACGGGTGACTAGTCCCCGGATGAAAAGTCCGCCACTGTACTTGTTCTTGACTGTTTTGACTTTCAACAAATCCATGGCTCAGAGCTTCGTTGCGCCACACGTTCGAACACGCTATCTGCGTAACTAAAAACTTTCCCCTTATCATCGCTTCTGAACACAGAAAATGCAAAGGGTTTAGCGGGGGAAGAGGGAATAAATACAGTAAGTAAAATACGCAAAACGGGAAGCGGTTCGGGGCAGCCATAATCCCCCTGTACACGGAGTGGCGACTCAGAGGACATGATCAAGTCTGAAGCCGGGACATCTGTCCAGTGTCCTCGCCGCAAAGGCAAGCTCCGTCAACGTCGACCCATATCACATCCGCCTGAATTCACCAACATCGACGACCTGTAGTGAATAGAAATGTGAGATTATACGGCCAACCTGGTATAAATTATCTCGGGCGGAGACTCTGGGAAGAGAGAGAACGTTCCGCTCGCCAGCCCTTGGGGTCTACGTTGATAATTTGAGCGGGTCCCGCCGCTTGATGCTGGCGATTGTTAACAAGTCAAGTCGTTTGGTGCTCTTGGTCCGGCGTCGTCATGGAATGCGATGAGCAGTATTTTGATCTTCGTCCGACCCCGGGCTTGAGCATCATGGTACTGAACACCAGGCGGGAACTAGGAAGTAAACCCAGAATGGAAAGGGAACGAGACACTGTGACCAGCGATGGAATAAACCAGCAGAGGCCCTGCACCTACCACTCCCATCGCCATAGGGGCTTTCATGTCCTTTCGCCGACTCCACAAGGAGCTTTGATTCTCTGGGCTTGGTATTGTTTTGGAATCGCCAGGTTACTGAACGGATGGGATTTGCAGCACGACTAGTGCACCTCCCGTCACTGGAGCGGTGTGAGGGTCTTATCTCAGGCTGTGGGCAGGGGAGGACTGGTACCGCGCTCTCCGCATTGAGCGAAGGTGGATGACGAGTCCTATTGGGTCGGAAGGGACGGGGAAGAAATGCTGCTGGAGACGTTGACATGGGCGGCGAACCAAACAGAGGAAGTTGTGGTCTCCGGAGACGAGGAGTGTCATCCGGGAGTGAAGCTGGCGGCGGTTTCGAAGCCTTCGAGGTCGTTTCCGATTTTGGGAGCGCTTGAAGTGGAACGCGGGACAGCCGCACGGTGGCGGAAGGACAGCAGGAGCTCTTCTACTATCCTTGAATGTTCGGCAGAATCCCCCATTGAAGTCGCCAAGAGCGGTTGAAAGATCTTTGCGACTGTTGCGCCAACGTCCGTCAATCCGATATGCCGAAGGCGTGCTTCATGTTTCAACGCGAGCATGTTCTTTCTCCTCGTCCCGTCCTTCGTCAGTCGTAGCATCCTCGACGTTTCAAGCGGCTTCTGGCGTGGCATGGCTCGTTGTATCCGAGCTCGACGTGGAAGGAGGTGAAATCGAGGTCGGAGGTGGTGTCGTTGAGAAGGAGGGCAAAATGGCCGGTAGCCCTACGCGGTGGGCGCTCGTGCTGAATGGGACCCACTCGGACGAACAGGCGACTGATGAGCTTGAAACCCGACCGCCTCTGGACGAGCAACACTACCTGCTACACAGATTCCATAAGTGCCACTTCGGCACAGGCAGGAACGTTCACTTCTGCAGGGGAGAAAATCCGAGGCCTCCATCTCCCGACGACCGACCAGCCAAAGCCCCCGCAAAGGCTGCAGCGTATCTCCTGTCCGGTTTGGTAGCGTTGTGCGACATATGCGTTGGACTTGTTTAAGAGTTAAAGGAGGAGCTGGTGGGCGATTCATATCGCGACGGTGGAGGGGGGGACCGCGCGATCGCAAGGTGTTGGGACATTCGTCGGAGAATGGGTCTAGCACAGGTTGGTGATGGCGAAGGGACAAGCGTGCGGGGAAACGCTTGGAGCTCGTCAACTCCGTGGGCTTTCGAGTTGTGCGTCGTCCGATGCGCGGTGCGGCTGGGGGCTAGGGTGGCGGTATCCCGAACTTGACGGATACAGATCCTCGTTATACATATTTCTTCATCACCGAGGGCGAACATCGAGGGCGAGGCGCTCAGCGTCGGGCGGTTCGCGGCGCAAGTATTCCACGGTTCATGATATGCGGTTGAAGTCGAAGCCGAGGGTGGAAGTGGGGGGCAGGTGCAAGGAAAGCGATCGCAACCCGCGGGCAAGGCTCTTTTCAATGCTGATATGTGGCGAGGACAGTGCTGCATTTCGTTTGCTGTGCCGAATTAGCGGGCGAACAGTCCCGAAGGAAAGAGACGTTGGTGTCTCGAGGGTCCATAATTTGTTGACGTCGCATCCGGTAGGGGGATGATGGAAGGTGCTCCGTCAGGCGTCGATGACCTTGGTCATCCGCGTCCGCTCTCGACATCCCCAACGGTCGTGCAATCCCTTCCAAAATGTCTTCGGTGCGGCTCTTGTTGTGCCTCTTCATTCGCCTTACATATGACCGCGCGTTGCGAGGGTAAGAGAGCAGGGTTGGAAGCAGGGGCGGTTGTCGTACGTAGTCGTCGAACATATGCATGGTGATTGAGGTGCCGCTGATGACTGGGGCGGGAGTGGCACGAGCTCATTCCGAAGTGTTCTCTGTGGAAGTCATCCGATACTGAGGGTTGTGGTGATGGTGAATGTACGAGGTTGGGACGCTGGCGATGTGTTGTTCTCGAGGGATGGTCATTGTCGCCGGCGGTCCAAATCCAAACTTTCGGTCCCGAACTATAAGTCGTAGTCGGAGAGGTGCACACGTCAGAGCGGGAGCCACAGCGTGGACAGAGCGAAAAGCATACCGTTTGTGTTGTTGTGGAGCAGGGCTTACAAGGCAAGACGAGAGCGGATGCAATTCAGTTGAAGACTCTCTTTCGCTTGGTCAAGTTTGTTGAGAGGAGCAGCGCCGAGGCCGTGTCCCTCACCCTCTTCTCCTCATACACGTGAATATTTAGCTCGAAATACACCCGAGAACAGCTCGGATGCACTTGACGTCATCATTTCTTGTCTCTGGCTGCCTCATTCATTGGTCTAGACCCCGGTAAACAAATGAGACCCTTGGATCGAGCAACCGCCCACTGCTGTCACTCCGCTTCATCTACAGCAAAACGCCGGACATGCTTGGCTTCAAAAAAATAGCATGCTTCTCTTGCCCAGCTAGCTTGACCCAATGGATGCTCTCCGCTGATCTCTTCAACCTCTGCTCTCAAGGTATAGCCTAAGGTGACCGCCTGCGCCTCATGTTCGAACAGATGCCCCCTCAGCTAATACCTGGGTCCAGTCAAATCATATCAAATACTTACATAAGCAAGCAGAATATGGCTATAGATGGCTCGCGTAAATCAGGAATCGACTTGCAGGGTATAATGTTCCGAGTTGTATCGGGGGGTGCCCCGAACGAGCCTGGACCGCCCGAAACCAAGCAGCCCTCCACGGCTCGCCTTCTCATAGTGATCAGTGCAGAATTGTTCCACTTGATGACAATCTACGCTTCGTAGCGACAATAATATTCACCAGAACAGGTCTGACTCTCAAATGTGGATGAGTTTGTGCGGGTCACGGTCAAGACCCAACTTTCACCGAGTGAGGTGATAATAAACTCCAGTAAAATCCGCCAAATATACCTGTAGAAAAGTCTGACACTGTAATTTCTGATGATTCAATGCATCAGTTGAATACGGATCATTTCGTGAAAGGGACTTTTGGGAAGTGCCTTCCGCGAAGTAATTTAGGACCGTCAGCGTCTCCATGGGCTCAAAGCCCGCCCCGCTAAGACTTGGTGGGGACTAGAGTAAGGTCTATAAGGTAGATGGCCGCGTCTATGGGGTGCTATTAACAGCTGTGGCATATTCACCATCCATAGTTCTGATGGCTCTCTGCTGCAGGGCTTCCGAACCGAAGAAAAGAGGACGGCACCAGGAAAAATTCGGAAACCACCAATCGTAATACATTCATCGCCTGCAGTATACTCTTGCATGGAGGACTCGAAGCCTTTCGACCCACATAAATACTCAAGGACACCTCAAAGATCAACAAGGTCATTGCCCAGCTTCCATTAGTCACACTCCCATCATCAGTTGTGAGGCTGAAGGCTGGCATTTAAGCAAGGACTGCGATCACTAACTTGTTACAGAACACGGGGTGTTGAGATAGACCCCCGGGTACCATCATGGAATTACTATCAAAAGTCTAGTTCAAATTACAACATTCCATCCAGAGACCAAGGTAAACGAGACAAATCGAAAAAGAAAACGTGGTTTCCGTGAGCAATGGCAAGTGTTTTGTCATGAAGGAGGATCAGATCCTTGTTGATGCTCCAGTAGTCTGCAGGAAGCCAAAGCAGTCGGTAGGAAGAATGTGTTATCCAATGATCCTGAAATTCGATGGCGATCTGGCTCGGGATTCGGGGTGGTGGATGACATTTCCGATGGGTCTGGACGTCCCAAATGTGACAGTCCCCACTGTCTTCACGTCCCACAACGAACATCCCGTCTGGCGAAAAGCCGACGAAGCGAACCAAATGGCCGTGGCCGGTCAGAGGCTCGCCTAACTGGGTCCCTGTCCAAGTGTCCCAGAGTCGAATGGTCTTGTCGTGAGATCCGGAAGCTAGAACTCTGCCGTCTGGTGAAAAGCAGACGCTTTGAACGGTATGGCTGTGCCCGGTCAGCGGTCCACCCAACTGCCTCCCTGTGTGGGCGTCCCACAGTCGAATCGTCTCGTCTTTGGACCCAGATGCTAGAACGCGGCTGTCCGGCGAGAAGCAGATGCACTGAACGATCCAGCTGTGACCGGTCAGCGGGTCGCACAACCGCCTCCCGGTCTGAGCGTCCCACAGTCGAATCGTGTCGTCCCTGGATCCCGATGCGAGTATCCTGCCGTCCGGCGAAAAGCATATGCACGAGATGGCGCCCTTGTGACCGGTCAGCGGCTCGCCCAACTGCCTCCTCGTCTGAGTGTCCCACAGTTGGATGGTGTCGTCGCTCGATCCGGATGCTAAGACTCGGCCGTCTGGCGAAAAGCGGACACACCAAATGGGATGGCTGTGACCGGTCAATGGCTCACCCAACTGCCTCCCGGCTCGACTGTCCCACAGCCGGATCGTCTTGTCGTAAGATCCGGATGCTAGAACGCTGCCGTCCGGTGAAAAGCAGATGCTTTGGACGGTATGGCTGTGTCCGGTCAGCGGTTCGCCCGATTCCACCCTATCCTGAATGTCCCAGAGTCGGGTCGAGTTGTCTTTGGATGTGGATGCTGGATTTTGGTCGTCTGGCGAAAATTGGACGCGATAAGAGGTATCACTGTGACTTGTCAACCGTCTACCCAACTCCCTCCCTGTCTGAGTGTCCCACATTCGTACCGTCTTGTCGCTGGAGCCGGATGCTAGAACTTTGCCGTCCGGCGAAAAGCAGATGCACTGAACAATCCATCCGTGACCTTCCAGCGGTTCGCCCAACTGCCTCCCGGTCAGAGTGTCCCACAGTCGAATCGTGTCATCCCTGGATCCGGATGCTAGAGCTCTGCCGTCCGGCGAAAAGCAGACGCATGAGATGGCGCCGCTGTGACCGGTCAGGGGTTCGCCCAACTGCTTCCCAGTTTGAGTGTCCCACAATCGAATCGTGTTGTCCCAGGATCCGGATGCTAGAGCTCTGCCGTCCGGCGAGAGGCAGACGCACCGAATGCTATCGCTGTGACCGGTCAGTGGCTCGCCCAACTGTCTCCCGGTCTGAGTGTCCCATAGGCGAATCGTCTTGTCGATGGATCCGGATGCTAGAACATTGCCGTCCGGCGAGAAGCAGAGGGACAGAACCGGATCGTCGTGACCGGTCAGCGGGTCACCCAGCTGGCTCCCTGTCTGAGTGCTCCATAGTCGAATTGTCTTGTCCCTCGATCCAGATGCTAGAATTCTGCCATCCAGCGAAAGGCAGACGCACTCAGAGCCATGGCTGTGAGTGGTCAGAGGGTCGCCGAACTGCCTCCCGGCCTGAATGTCCCACATTCGAATAGTGTCGTCGGAGGATCCGGATGCTAGGATTCTTCCGTTCGGTGACAAGCAGATGCATCGAGCGATCTGGCTGTGGACGGCCAACGGTTCACCCGCCTGCCTCCCGGTCTCGGTATCCCAAACCTGAACTTTTCCCTTGTCCGATGCGGTTATAACAACGGAACCGTCCCCGGAAAATGCAATTTCCTTTGGAATCCCGTCAGCAGATCTGGTCCATAGGTTCGAAGGCCATCTCGACATTCGGCGACCCCCGAGGATTCGAACCTTGGCGCTGGAGCTGTACAACCTCCACAGTTCCGTGTTTTGAGGACAATGGGGAAGCGCAGAAGCGTAAATGTGTAGAGGTCCAAACGATATCGGTTCCAAGAATGTGGCGATGAATCGGTGGATATCGTT
>WSTX01005512.1:0-14444 GCA_019633405.1 Tulasnella sp. 408 | reverse complement strand
CAAATTTTCCACCCACCTTGCCGCCGTTCTCGAGCATCAGCCATGACACCAGCAGTATGTTTCTCGAGCATATCCACGTATGGCTTCAACTTGGTTCGTTCCCACTCTAAATAAAGTAGAGCAGCCCAGATGGACCCCCTTTCGTTAGGAGGCTGTGCTGGTCAGGTCGAAGGTGAACCGGTACTAACCAGAGTTACTTGTATCGGTTTGGCCGTCGCCACCTGCTTGAGCCAAACCCAATTCCTCCAACAGTTCTCCGACGGTAGGGACAGTCATGGGGTCGAACTCGTCGATTTTCGCTGGGTCCACGGGCACGCATATCCGTCCTAACAGTCGTCATCACCACCACCATGAGCCGGTCCCAGGAAGTCCTCGTTAGCATAGGGAACATTCCGGGAAGACAAACAAGAGAAACAAGAGGGATACGTACCAGTCGCTGGGTGGATGCAGAACGGTGCTTTCAACAAGTGGTTTCGATGCTTCGAGACCTCAGCGTCGAGACGAGGGTAGGTGTATTGGAGGATGATATCTTCGGCTGCGGCTTGTAAAACTCCACTCTGAGTGAAAGGGAGCCACATAGAAGGTTTAGTCAAAATTGTGGGACAAGAAGACCAAAGCGTCGCCGTGCAAAGGAGAAAACCCACCTTGTCCGCTTTCATCAACTTTACGAAATCTCCCCATTTCCCCATTGATGGCCTATTAGGATCTGCTTCCCACTTCTCTCTCAAAGCTTCAACCGTGTCTGTCACATAAGCGCAATCCGGTCAGTTCCCCCGTTACCGTGGCCAGCTGCTAGCCAAAGGCCCACCATTCCTCGGTATCAACTTCAACAGATCCTCCCACCCTCCCTCCTTCTTGTCGAAGCACTTCTGATCCTCCAAAACGATCTCGACGAACCGCCCTTTCAACCGCTCGTAGCTCTCTCTCAAAGCGGGATGCAGGCTCGACGGTTTCCCCAACTGTGTCGACCTCACGTTCACTTTCTTGGCCATCTCTTTGCCGCCTTTGATCACCTCCAAGTACGAAAGCAGCGTCCGACGCTCATCGTCGGTCAACGCCAGCGCGGCTTGGTCCGACACCCAACAGTGAATCCCTCGTCGACCGGAGTACACCCAAAGGAGATGCTTGAACCCGAATTCCTCTGTAGGCCACGCACGTGGGTCGCAAGAAATGTTTCGCGTGTCAGAAAACCTGAGTCCGCAGTCAAGGTTTCTCCGTGGAACGGCATACCTCGAAGGGCCGGGTCCAAGACCTCCACGGCAGCGCTTATGTATGCCCAACACCTCCCACAGATCTCCTTACCCGAACAGCACGTCCGGATTTCGTCGTAGTCCGTCATATCGATATCAAAAACCAGCTCCCTGAGCATCGGCTTGAGCACACCAGGAGCGAGAGTCTTCCGGTCTCTTGGCTACGTTCAGTCGTTGAGGGTTCACCCGTGGCGTCAGTACGTTAAAAATCTGACCGACGACAGAGACTGTTTTCACCCACTCTGGCGTTATATACAGGTCCGATTTCGAAACGCGTCGGGTTCAGTCGTAGGACGGTTTGCTTAAATTCTTCGACATTGCTGAAGGAATGGTAGCGTAGGTACGTGTCGCCGATGAGCGTGAAGGCGAATTCACGGTGGGTGAAGAGGTTGCTCGGTGCTGATGACAAGATTACACGAGAGAGCGCGCGTTCGATCGGTTCAGGAAGTGCTTCAAAGCTGGTAGATGATCGGAATGTGGACGTACCGTAGTTCTGATTGAGCCATGTAAATAAGGGCTTGAAGGGGTAGAGCCGTTTATAGAACGACAGTGTAACCTGAGGATCGCTAGCGTCGACTTCCATCACGTCAAAAATGGGCGGTAACGCGTGTGTCTTCTGTTTTTCGGATAGTTGGAACTTTAGCGTCGTTGGGCGAAGTGTTGTCTGTGGCTCGTGAGGGATAGAGGAGTAGCGAAGGACGCGACGCGTCTCGCCGCCACGCGAGAACCGTCCAGATTCGAATCGTGGATCCGAGAACCGCCTAAGCTAACCGGTCTCGACTAACTGTACGACACACAGCAAATTATTATCGATACGCACACCAAGTAAAGCTTGGAGTTTCCCAAGACAAGATGTGTTTACACTATTATTTCATCGTTTACACATACAAGCAATTTGCTGTCCCCCTTCTCCGCGAACGAAACGCAGTTCTATCGTCCACCACTAACAGCACCTACAGAAGTGTTCCTGGAACCTCGGCTCTGGTTGGTATCACCGTACTGCTTGATCTTCTCGGCACTTTGCAGCGAACCGTTCTTGAGCAGGATCTCCATTGCGTCAGTCTCGTTTTTAGTGTTGAAGACCGTCTCCAACTGTTGCTTCGAGACCCGGCCGAGATGACCTTGAGCGCCTTGACCAGAGTAGAAGATTTCGAATGCTTGATATAACAACGGGTGGGTAGACGACATACAGGGTTAGTGGTAAACAGCGGTGAAGGGAGGTGCAAGGCAGCCTACCATCGACGACGTTGACAAGGGGTACAGACCTAACAGTGCCGATTAGCATCACGACACCTAGCCTGTTTCATATGCTTCAGATATATCTTACTTGTCTGAGAATGGCAAGGATCAAGTCAGTTCCCGTGCTCGTGGGCCCGTTGGCTGGGAATACACCTCACCTTCTAGCCATTTCTTGTACTATAACCGTAAAAGATTGGATGAGCATCCTCAGATCGACTCAACGGATCAGAATCACTATACCTCCTCAGGGTTTACCATAGCGATGTATTCATCAGTGGACTGGCTGTCGGGCTTGTAGACGACCTGATCGACGGTGGTGGGGCTGTCAGCGGTCACCTTCACCCCCTTAAAGGCTGCTCCTCACCTTGTTGACTGACTTAACCATGATGATGACGAGGGGTTTGTGATAAGTGGTTTCGAGTGATTGATGTGTGAGCGTGGGTTTTGATTGTCGACTGAAGGATCAGAGTGCGATCAATCGGTCCTCTTTATAAGGGGGCGAAGGTGCACCTGACGTCATGTTGGCCAATCACACCGCTGGAATAAGCTCCACCACAGCCGAAACGGAACGACGGTCCCGAGGAGACCAAGCGAGCGTGACTCCCCAGGTCTCGGCGGTACCTTCCTTGTCTGGCGTCAGACCGCCTCCGACTGACGTCACCGCTACCGGTCGGTACCTGACCCGTGTGGCGGCGACAGCCGCTTTGTCAACCAGACACCCACGAAGTGCTCCGACGCTCCAACCGACACAGGTTGGCAGCACGAAATCCAAGGTGCTACAAAAGAGGATAGGAACAAGGTTCTTGTACTGGCAATCGATGCACGTGAGGATATGAGATGAGAAATTCCGTACCCCTATTCGCGGTCACGGTGGACGCATTGAGCTCCTCTTGGAGCCCTGTTTTGGCTTGACCGCTCGAACATGCATAGCTTGCTTGGACCCGACATCAATAGAACACACCCACATGATTAGCAGGATCCTGAACCAGGTCATGCATAACGTAAGAGAACCCACCTTAGTTGGGAGTACTCGAGGGCTTCTAGCCCAAAACCCGGTGCGAGTATTTATTACTGCAACCGGATAGCCAAATTGGCTGCTGCTGAAGCAACACGTTCGTTCAGACATATCCTGGACAGGGGTGTCATTTCGCCCAACCAGCGTTTCGGCAGGCACCAGTTTATGCGGCGACGCATAAATGCCTGTAGTTGGCGTGTTGACTTCATCCAGGAAAGCCTAGGCCACAGCTAATGAACCACGGGTGCCAACCATTTCCCATTCTGAAGCCGCATATACAGTCATTGGTACAATCTCGAACACCAAATGCCACGGAATTACAAACGTTCCCGAACCATAATTCACATAGCTATACCGGTGAAGGGTCTGTTCCAAACGATACCAGCTTTGTTCTTTGTCGCAAATTTGAGTCCTACGCACTGACTGGCACGCAAACGCTGTATTCTGAGGAGAGACGCATGAGCTCTCGGGACCAGATTTCAAAAGCGGAGTTTTAAGGGCGAGACTTACGTTGATCGACGTACTTGCACGTCAACTCCCTGGTTGGATCGGTCGAGTCGATGCAGCATGTCGGTCCGGTCCATGACCAGGTTTCGATACTTCCACCGCACTGTCCGTAGAGGTCAGAGCAGCCGGTGTCCTGGGCCAAAACGAACTGAGCAGCCGACATGGCAATAGTGAAGAAGATGGAGAGCTTGAGTTGCATTTCGATTGATGCTGACTGAGAAGGTATTGGATGAATCTGGAGGATCGGTGTGTTGATTCTGTAATGCAACCGCCGTCTGTCGCCTCAATTTATAGACTCACTGCAACGGTATAGCCATCCCGAACGGCCCATACTCGGCAGTGACTTATGAGGTTTCGCGTTCTGTACGTCTTACTTTAGGCGTAGTCTGAGGCCGACCCTCCAGGATGAGCTGTACAGCAACCCTACCCCAACCGTCACCCTGCCCACAGGACCCCTGTCACTACTTGATTATAAGCACCCTGGTACTATTTTGGGTCCCAACATGGCTTTATTGTGCGGATTATGAAATGGATCGAAAACAAGGAAATAGGATCCTATCCCCGACGTTGGTCGATACGAGATACACCTGCTGGCGACAACCGGCGTTACTTGAGCCAGCAATGAAGTAGTCGCTAGCAAAGACGGGAATCTACACGACCTGCGAAGAGTCCTGGATGGTAATCTCCCGCGACAGCTCGTCCAAAACATCCCTGCGAATGGCGAAGGGGAGTCCTCCGTTAGGAAAAGTCCAAAGGAACGCCGCTGGGTGACCATCTTGCAGCTGAGGCTTCACAAGGTAAGTCTAGATGCCAATAATTTCTTGGCCCGATGGTTCGAGAAGTATAATATCGAGGACTTTTGGGGTGCTCAACATCATCGTCCTCAGTGACGGGGGGTCGGGTCAGGTGATAAGCCGAGCGGGGACCCTAACGGCGATTCGGTGATGATCTAAATTTATAACGCGCAGCAGGCCGCAAACGGATGCCAAGGTGTGTGGGTCGACGGTGATTTGGGTGCCGCTCGGCCGCCGGAGTCGAACCCCGGATGAGGGACCGAGGCGTCATTTCCGGCGGGCTGGTGGGGGTTGTTGTCGGGAGTTGCCGTATACAGCTATCCCAATCTTGTGCCAGCTAAGATGGACGCGTTTGAATAGTGCCTACATATCTGCTCAAGGATTCACCCTCCACTGTCGTCGACGTTGAGGATGTATCTGTCGCGTGTAAGATGGCCCCTGATAGCGCCGGCGGTGCGGGCTGGCAAGTCGGACGGTGACCCTGACGGCGTTCGGATGCCCTTCCGAGCCTGGACCTTAGCCTAGGATAGAACTGAGGGGATTACAGGGGGGTTGCCAGGGTTGCGGTCGGATGTAGGGTTGCTGTACAGAACAATCCAACCCCTGCATTTTTGTAAGGCGTTGTCTTTCATGAAAGAATTGATCCAACGCCAGGATATTACACCGTCATTATAAAGTTGCAGGGTCGGACAAGACGGGCACGGCCCGCTACCTTGAGCGAAGGAGGCCTCGTAACGACGTAGCGAATCGATTTGTGAACACAGACGTAATCCTCTTGTTCATAGCGAACAATATAGGGTTGGTTCCGAATACATAGACAGATCGGAGCAATTTCGGAGGTCGGCAGGTAATGGATATTGAACAAGGGCGATCAAGGCGAAGACACGGAGCCTTCCGTGTTAAGAGATGATTTTTTAGTGCTCAGAAAGGCGGGCAGCCCCCGCAGGACACCATGCCAGAAGAGTTGATGTTACCAGCACCGCGCTCTCCAGTGATCAAAATGAATGAGTATCAGGCCAATTACGAGAGAAAATACGGACTGAAGCGGGCTCGCTTAGAGGGACCGGAGCCCGAGTCGAAGTCGTAATGTGGTCGCTTGACTGGCCAGAAGCTTGCAGCAGGTGGGGCAATGCGCATGGTGAATGATCTTTACCATTTCGCGTATAGTTTGAGCTGAACGGAGATGAAGAACGTGCGAGTATGTAGATAGATGACCAGTAAGCGAATGCCTAGCAGACGAGGCGACGTCCTCCATTCGACCGGGATCTCTTCCGATTCTCCGATTACAAATACATCGTTACACATGACTGGCTAAATGCCAAATGCTTGAAGAGAGGCGTGACATCTATCATGAGCGAGGGTACAGTCGTCGTCCCGAAAGTCGAGTTGGGCCACCCAGCTGTTTTTGATAATATTACAAATTATTCACTAGTTTCTTTTTATGAAACAATGCGGCTCAGAGCCCGAAGTCTAACAGAGGCTTACTCACAACGTTGGCCGTGGGTTGAACGATGGGAAAAAAGGAGCATCCACTGGGTTCGGCGCGGTCTCCGAAACCAGAGAAGTCGGCCCCATACATCGAAACACCGACGAGGCACTAGATGCTAAATTAAAGCTTCTATATGTACCTTCAATCTTTCTTTGGAGTTTGGGTCTTAAGCCCGAGCGAAGGCTGGTGAGGAGATTTTTCGCGGGATGGGAGTTGGCGGGCGAGAAACAGCTGGCTCCGATGTAGCATGCGCTTTCCTGCCAGTGTTTCGAAAGGAGAGATGCGCATACGTCTCTGTAGCTGGCATGTTGAGCCCATCCAGATGGACCCAGAGCTAGCTAATAGACCAGGGTAGAAAGAATCACATTCGATGAAGCTTCATATACAGTAAAATTGTAAATTCCCGATCAACAAATATCACTCGATTCCAAAAGCTCTCTGATTTGTATCCATATAGCTATTCATGAGAAGGGGTTGTTGCAAACGATGCCACCTAGAGCTGGCATCGTAGATCCAATCCCTACGCATCCACTGGCACGCAAACGCTGAATGCTAAAGAGACGGCAATGAGCTCTCGAGACCATCCTCCAACAAGACATATTAAAGGCAAGACTTACCCGTATTGATGAACTTGCAATACAACTCCCTGTCCGGGTTGGCCGAGTCGATGCAGCACGTAGGTCCCGTCCATGTCCATGTATTGACAGTTCCGCCGCATTGATGGTTGAAGTCTGCGCAGCCGGTGTCCTGGGCCAAAACGAACTGAGCAGCCGACATGGCAAGAGCAAAGAAGATGGAGAGCTTGAGTTGCATTTCGATTGGTGCTGACTGGGAAGGTAGTGGATGAATCTGGATTGATGTGTTGGTTCTGGGATGCAACCGCCGTCTGTCACTCAATTTATAACCTCAGTGAAACGGCATAACCATTCTGACCGGTGCATACTCGGCATGAGATTGTGAGCTTTGTATTCTGTACGTCTTACTTTTGCTTGCTGTCCAGCCGACCCTTCAGGTTAAGCTGCCCACCAACCTTATCTCCGAACCACAACTTTGCAAACAGGACTGCCGTCACTAGTCATAGGCGCTTTTTAATGCATTAACTCTCGGCATCTATGTACCTTGTAACAGGAGAGGTCGGAAAACAAGAACCTGAAATTCTCTTCGTCACCTGGTCGACGTGACACTGCTCCAGCGAGCAATGGGATATTCTTCAACAAGACATAACCCATAATAATCCTCGAAAATCTTGAGGTGGAATACCTCTCCAAAAAGAAAGTCCAAAACCTCCCTGCAAATAGCTAAACCCACCTCGTCCTTGAGCATATTGTTCACAGAAAAAACAAATACCTTCGAACCAGATCTGGCCCGATGTCCCAAGGCATATAGTATTGAGGAATTTATGGGTGCTTCTTATCATAATTATCAGTAACGGCAGTCTTGTAAGGTGACAAGCCAAGCGGGTACCCTGACGGCGTTACGGGTGTCCTTTGGGTCCAGGCCGGTAGGAGGGTTGCCGAGGCGTCATTTCCGAAGGGTTGGTCGGGGTTGTTGTCGAGGGTTGCCGTGTAGAAATATCCAAACTCTATGCAAGATACGACAAATGTATTTGATTAGTGTCTACACGGTTGCTCAAGGACACCACGTCCATTGTTATCAAAGCTGGAGACGCGTTACAGCAGTCGCGTTTCCCACAGTCCCTGACACCGGCGGCAAGCGCGAGTGACAAGTCGGGCGGGGGCCCTGGCCGCATGCGAATGCCCCTTCCGAGCCTGGACTTTAACCTAGGGGAAAGACTGAGGGGATTTCCATGGGGTTGGCAGGGTCGCGGTCGGAGGGAGGGCTGCAATATAAAATAGTCCAAATCTCGGCACCTTTGTACAGTGTTATCTTTCATGAGAGGCTCAATCGGATGCCGTTGTGTTACACTTTCATTATAAAGCTGCGGGGTCGTGCAAGCGGCAGGACCGATACATCGGGCGAAGGAAGTCGTTCTGCAATCTAGGCAGTCGATTTGGGAACACAAACGTAATCATTTTGTGCATAGCAAAAGTTGAAGGGTCGGTTTCGGACACTTAGACAGAGCGGAGCAATTTCGGAGGCGCCAGAGGTAACGGATATTGGACAAGGGCGATCAAGATGAAGCCACGGAGCCCTCTTTGTCAACAGACTTTTTGTGTAGAACAAAGCGGGAGCCATGCACAGCTTTCCATGCCGGAAGAGTTGGGGTTACCGTCACCACAGTCTCAAATTATTAAAATGAATTGGTATCAGGCCAGTCGTGTATGAAGCCCGTACTGAAGCCGTCTCGCCTGAAGGGACCAGAGCCCACAGTCGAAGTCGTAATTTGGTCGCTGGACTGGGGAGAAGCTCGCATCAGGTGGGGAGATGCGAATGGGTCAGTAATCTTTGTCAGTTTCGTGCAAGATTTGAGCAGAGCGGAGATGAAGAACGTGCGACTCCGCAGATAGAATCGCGAGTAAGCGATGGCGTAGTATACAAGGCGGCGAAAACTCTCTTGAGTCTCTTCAACCGGCTCTCTTGCGGCTTTCCGACCACGAAAACGGCCTTACACAAAACGAGTAAAAGCTTCAGTCTGGAAGAGAGGCGTGACGTCTATCATGAATAAGTGTACATTCGTCATCACGAAAGTCGAGTTTGGTCACCTCGCCGTTTTTGATGGTTTTACAAAATGGTCACGACTTGCTGCTTGAATGAACAGGGCGACTTACAGCCTTGAATCTAGCAACGGCTTACCCAGCAGTAGATTGAACGATAGCAACAAAAGAGGATCCAGCGCGCTCGCTGTGGTCTCGAAACCAAAGAGGACGGCTTCCCATGTAGAAACACCGACTAGGTACCATATGCTAAATTAGGGGTTTTCTCCGTTCCTTTGATTTTCCTTCGAAGTCTGGGCCTTAAGCCCGAATGAAGGCTGCTGAAGAGGTTTCCCGCGGGTTGGAGCCTGCTGGGCGAGAAACAGCAAGCCCTAATGCAGCATGTGCCTCCCAGCCAGTACCTCGAAAAAAGCGGTGGGCTTACGCCTCTGTAGGTAGCGTGCTGGGCTCGTCCGGATAGGCCAGAGCGTAGCTAATTGAGTGGGGTGGGACAAACTTGGATTACATTCGATGAAGCTCCGCATACAGTACTTGTAAAATCCCAATCGCCAAATGCCACCGATTCCAAACTCTTTCCTATTACTATCCATGGCCCGTCCCAAATGAGACCAGCTAGAGTTTGCGTCTTGGGTTGAATTCCTATGGACCCGTGGGCACGCAAACGCTGAATTCTGAGGAGGCGCGAATGAGCTCTCGAGACCAACTAAGAAAATGGAATGCTATGCGCGACATACGGCTATCGATGTATTTGCACTCCAACTCTCTGGTCGGATCGGCCGAGTTGATGCAACACGTTGGTCCTGTCCATGACCATGTTTCGATACTGCCACCGCATTGCTGGTAGATGTCTGAGCAGCCTGTGGGCGTGGCCAAGACAAACTGTGCAGCCGACATGACAACGGTTAAGAAAATGGCGAGCTTGAGTTGCATTTTGATTGGTGTGAGTGAGAAGGTGAAGGACGAATCGGGATTGATGTGTTGATGAATTCTGCGATCCAACCGCCCGTCTGTCAGCTCAATTTATAGACTCTCTGGAACGGTATAGCAGTTCCGACCGGCTCATACTCGGCAATAAATTATGAACTTTGTGTTCAGTACGTCTTATCTTTTGCTCTGTGAGGCGGAGCCTCCGGGATTATACTATGAGATGAAAGGGGGAACCCCACCTCCGACCCTAACCCTGCCATCCTACCCGGAGATTTTCTTCGCGACCCGCACCCGTTCCTGTCACTAATAGTGATGATAATTATATAAGTAAGAATACCTGGATATTAAATTTCTCGACGACATCCGGTCAAATTTGGTACGAAGGTATTAACATTTGCTTTGCCATGTGCGGCCTCAGAGACAAGCCCAGTCGTATAATTCCGTGGTAATCCTCCAGATTAATACTTACTGGCCACTTTCTGCTCTGATTGGCGGGCAAGCTTGTGCTTTAATTTTCGTCGCTAAAGCCTGCTCTTGGTCATCTTGTCCGTTTTTGGGAGACCATCACTCCATGCAGCCCCAGCGAACCCATATGACTTACGTGAAGACAATAATTATTAATTTTACCCATTCTCTTTCTTTCTTCTTGCTGGGGGGTGGGGTGACCCATTTCCTGTCGAATGCATCGGATTGAAGAGCCTGGTAAGCTAATTGTGCGCAATTCTGTTCTAGCTACGTAGGGTACGTTTGACTGAGGTCTCCCTAGTTGCTCGGGAACACTTGCTCCATCGTCGCCGACGTTGACGACGCGTCGGCCGAGGCTACGTGGTCCTGATAGGGGCGCTGGCGTGAGATGACAGGTCGAACGGGAGCCCTGACGGCGTTTGGATGCCATTCGGGGCCTGGACCTTAACCCCAGGCACGGAATGGCTAAGGGATCCCGGGACTCGGTGGGGTTGCTGGATAACACCGTCCGACCTTCCGCGAGATTATACGGTGATATCTTTCATGGAGGATTCAATCCAAACCCATGGAACATGATGTTACCTGTTATCATGACCGGTTTAAGGGTTACACAAGCACGGCACGGCCCGGCTGTGTTGAGAGAAGGAACTATCTAAGCAATGTCGGCGATCAATTCGGGAAGGTGATTAATTTGTACGTAACGAGTAATATGTGGCCAATTGTGAACGAATAGACAGAGTAGAGGGATTTCGAAGGTGATACTAGCGAATGGGGAAGGACTATGAAGAGGAAGACACGGCGGCCGTGGTTCGAGAGACGGTCCTTTTGTGCAGAGAGCAGTAGGAGTCTTGCTCGATGTACGGTAATGAAGGACTTTTCGTTACATTGAGGTGAATGGATTTCGGGCCTAGAGGAGCCACGTGCTGAGGCTGTTTCATAAGGAGGGACTGGTACCTGAGTCGATCGGCGATGCGAATGCATTCATTGCTTCGCATAGGATTTGAGCTGGATGGACTATCTGGCGACTCTGTGGGTAGAAGGGTCAGTGAGCGATACGCTGGGCGATGGAATCACGTTCGACAGAGGTCAGTTGCGGTTTCCAAGCTACAATGCCATACGACCTGTGAGCATAGTACTACACGAAACTGAAAAAATCTTCCGGGTCGAAGACTGCCCGCACGCCGATCATAGAAACAAGGTGCCCCTTTCATTGCGAAAGTTGAGCTGCGACACCCAGGCACACCCTGCGGTGTTGATGGTTGGTGGACTGTCCATCTGTTGCCGATTTCTTGAACGGTGCAGCTTATGGCCAAATCTAGCAGCGTGTAACTTAGATGCTCGGTGGTGCCTGAGCCGTTGGGAACAAAGGAGCATCCACCGGCTTCGGTGCCGCCCCAAAAACTACAGTTTACGGCCGCAAAAGTCGGAACACTGGCTGATACCAGATGCCAAATTGGAAATTTCCTTCACTCGGATGTTTTCGGAGCCATGACATCAATCACGGGCGAGGAGCCGCGGTGGGGATTTCTGGGGGTTGTCAGGGTTGCGGTCGGGGGTGGGGTTGCTCAATTTGGATGATTATCCCGAAGGCGTGGACTCAAATTAAACAAAAGTACGAAATACAGAGTGCAGAGATAGTCAAGTTAATGCCGGGTACGAGCCGCACGGAGCTGGTTATACCGTTCAGCGAGCCTATAAATTGACGTGAAAGGCGGTGGTCGTATTGCAGCATCAACACATCAATCTAGATTCGTCCATCACCTTCTCACTCACACCAATCAAAATGCAACTCAAGCTCTCCATCTTCTTCGCTCTTGCTATGTCGGCTGCACAGTTTGTCCTTGCCCAAGACTCCAGCTGTTCAGGCATATACGCTCAATGCGGCGGAATTGTTTATACCGGACCGACATGTTGCTACGACGCAACCAGGGAGTTGATATGCGACTACATCGACCACAGTAAGGCTTGAGCTTGGCATTCCTCCTTTCTGAAAGTTGGTTTTTGAGAGCTCATTGGTCGTTCCTCAGATTACAGCGTTTGCGTGCCCGCGGGTCCATAAGGGCCCAACCTACGACGCAGACCCTAGCTGGGATCGCTTGGGACAGAACGCTCGCCTGGATAGCTATATTCATCCTAATGGGAGAGCATTGGATCGAGTGGGATTGGCTAGTGGGATTGTCCCCATTATTGTATGTGAGGGTTTGTCGAATGTGATTAGTTGCACCCCCTGGTCAATTCGCTACGCTATGGGTTTTATCTGGGCGAAGTCAAAAAAAAAAAGCGTGCACTCGTCCGCATAAGAAATTGCGTTTCGCAGTTGGTGGCTTGGGAAGTCGACATGGTGCACGGAACTTGGAGACGGGTTTCCCGGGTTTGGTCATTCGGAACATCGGGGGCAAATCAAAGCCATGAACAGTCGCGATTTATACTTTTGTCGCTCGCCACGGAATTTCGACCAAAACTCATTACGATGACTTACGGACTTCGCATACAGGACAGCTCTTAGCCTGCTGCTTGATATGGTAGTGAACCAGGTTGTAAATTTGTACACTAGCCCCACCCACATCCCCGGCCTTGCAACCCGTGTAACCTCGCTCTCTCAAAAAAAAATCATAATAAAACATACCAAGGGTCTCAATACCGCTAGGCGTCACCTTTGGGCTCACGCGGTGGCAATTTTCATTTGCATTCGTTGCGAGCCTCTCTAGAACTTGCCAAAGCTGAAATCCACGTTCCTTGAATGGAGTACACGAATATTATAGTACAAAGAAGAGGGCAGAGATATACAATGAAGATCATAGAGGGCATCACGAATCCGAACAGATCATGGCAAAGGCCGTCATTCACGATTAAGCGACTTCCTTGACGTCGACACTCGCTGCAGAAGCTTTCTTGTCATCGTCGCTCTCCTCCATAACGTGATCTCTCTCGCGCGGTTTGTAGTTAGACTCATCGACTTCTTCGAACGGCTGCCACGATCCTGGGGTAGGGAAGAACTTGTTCAGGAGGCAATAAATGATCTGGTTATCGTAGAACAATCATAGTCGGTCAATACTCCAAAAGGCTGCATGTAGGGTAAGACGACTAACCGAAGAGACACCAAAGCCAGTGAAGAAAGAGAGCTGATAAACTCGAGTAGCCCCGAGTGGTACAGTTCGGCCCACTATGGTTTCACAAACCGAGTCAATGGCATGCTTTCAGTGTGACACCGGCGACGAAACTCACCAGCGCCAGCGAAGCCAACGACGTTGATGAGGATACCGCAGATATAGGCTGTATAAGCACGCCAGTTGATACCAAGAGTGTACCAATACCATCCATCTCGGCCAGTATGGTAAAGATCGGCAACGCGGTAGTGACCTCGGCGGACAACCCAATACTCAGAGATCTAACGGCAGAGAACAGGGTGAGCTATCAGCGTGCGAGAAGAAAGCGTTGGACTACGAGCACCCACCATGACACCAGCAATCGAACTGAGGAAGACTGAGTAAGCAGAGAGGTAAGACGTGAAGCTGTTGGAGTCCTTGAGAAGGTTCCATGGGCACATGACCAAGCCGACGAGAGCTGCGACGTAGCCACCACGGCGGATGTTGATGAAACGGGGGAAGAGAGCGGTCAAGTCGCAACCAGCGGAAACACTGTTGGCAGCGATGTTGGTGCCGAGCTGTAAGTTTATAATCAGGTCAGTCACTTTGCCAAGAAGGATTCGAGCGCAGGACATACCTGGGCCAGGATGAAAGAGGCGGAGATGAACCAAACTCCAAAGCGAGTCGCACCGCTGGGGTGTCCGTCCAAAAGCTTGCCGAGGAGGTCGATGGGGTTCCACACCGGCTCTCCATAAATGACCGTCGAAGAAGAGGACACGATAATACCCAAGAACGAGACCATCGAGAATCCAAGTGGAATACCGATGATCTGCGGCCAAACGGCGTCTTTGGGCTTATGAGCGCGAGATGCAAAGTCGGGAGCGTTGGTGATCAAAGTGGCCATGTTGCTGACGCAGCTCATGATGGCGATGATCATTTGCCATGCGAGGTCCGAGCCGTGCAACCGGCCGGGTTGATGGATGATGGGGCCGACGCCCTTGGCCTTGACGATGCTCCAGACGAAGAAGATAATACCGGCGGTGGGAGCGAAGATGGC
>WSTX01005510.1:0-14496 GCA_019633405.1 Tulasnella sp. 408 | reverse complement strand
CGGCTCTCAACGCGAGCCCAGTCTTCCGAGTCCGCGCATTTCACTCCATCCTCACCACTGCTTCGTTCTCCCAATCGCCAAGTAGTAGAATTCCCTCCGCTACTACAAAAATGCAGCGTTACTAAATGAACTTAAGAGTATGTCGGTCGCAAAGGGGCAATCTCGTATATTAGCACCACCCTTCCCCAAGACCCTCACTGATTTGCTTGCGCGTCAACGCATATTATCCGGTCAGAGCTGGTATACTTGCTACCTTCTCTTCCGTATCTGATGATTGTTTTCATTTAGGTCCCAGGTTTCAACACCGATCTCCCATCATGTCGTCCAAAGTCACCACCGCTCGTTCATCGCTTCAAACACACTGCCCAGTGCAGCTAACTCCAGTAAGAACATTTCGCTCGGGAAAATGTTCAAACAACGACTACAACTTCGGTCGAGTTCTGCGTGAATCAAGATCGCCCTGCGACACTGAATGGTCATCCAGACTCGGCGGTTAAGGTACCCTCCGGTCGAAAGTAGGACTTGGGTAACCACGGAGATACCTGGGACGGGAGTGAAATCGCATAGCAGACTCTGGGACCTCGCGTGCTACCAAGGCTTTTGTTCGAATCAACATTGTAGTGTGCACCTTGGGGTCCACATCTCTGCAAGTCTCTTGAGGAAGGAGCGGTTTACCGTCATTCCCCATTCCTCCGGATCGCTTTTACTTTTTTGAACGTCCTTCCTATGCGTTAGTGCTTCAGTTGTCATTCGTGAGAACAACACCGCGTCCTAGACAATTTAGAAGTTCGCAGTCACCCTATGCACGGCTGACGTCAGCGGCAGTCACATGGGCGGGCAAAGTCCGAAGCTTTGGGACAAGCGATTTTCGTGCGCGCATGATGAAGTAATTAGCAAACCTTGGTAGATAGATCTTGTGGGGGTTTCGGCCAAGGTATGGAAGCAGGGAAGCGTGATGTGATGTGCGTTTGATGGTCCACAGCCTCTCCTCGTGAAGGCCTGCGGCAACTGAATTGACTCCCAATCAGGAATTACTGTTTTCATCCGTTTCATGAACTCGGAACAACGGCAAGGCCCGAGGTGACATCCCGTGCGGGATCGCATTCGCATCGCTTCCAACCCCCCAGTCACGAATCAACTCGGAAAGGGGGGGGGGTGGAGAACGTGAAACCAAGTTAGCGTAGACACGAGGTTCTGCATGCACCCTCAGACTTGTGTTTTACTGACCTTTGACTAGCGTGCTCTTTGTTTTGCGTGAAGCAGAACGTCGGAGCGGCTTACGGTTTCTCGACGGAGGCCAGTAACGTCGAAGAAGAACCAACCAGAACTTGCCGATCCTCAATCCCACCGCTGTCCCACCCCAAATTTTGTTAGACAACAAAAAGGGATGCGGCACACCCCGAGATCCAAATTCAAATCTTCGCCTCGATCCACATGATAGCCACGTGCGACATAGCCATCGCCGTCGATTTGGTGATAGTGCAGCGTGCAAGAGGCTTTTCAATTGAATCGAAGTCCACGCCATGTTTTCCCACAACGGCGCCCCAAGTCTATCCTGCAGTAGAAGCGGGTCCAACTGACTGGTAACACAACCTGTCACACTTAGAAGGTTTGAACCGCATGCGAGTCCCTATCGCAACAGATCAAAATCCACTTTAGCGCTGGCTGTTTGGGCCACTGGCTATTTGGCTGACCCTGCTTTGCGCTTCATACCCACCCGTTCACGTCAGGTCTTTGCAACTTTCGGGTCGCATCCGCCGCTGAATGAATTCTCCGATATGACGTTCCCGCTTCTCTGGTCCTTAAGCTCGCACGAAGGAGGGAACAGCGACGCTAGTCCTCATTGGCCAATCCAGCGGCGCCTCACTCGAGGCCTATTCAATCTCCATGATTAAAGAAATGCAAGCGTATTTTATGTAACGATCCTATGGAATGGTTCTATATCTGCTATACTTTTCGTATATGGTCATGTCATTTTGATGGCCAAAGATTGGCTGAACGCGTGAGCCATATCTGCCGTACGCAAGACCAGAGAGCACAGGAACCGGTCGTTTACGTCTTCCCTCCCTTTCAATGAGCGGGGTGGGTTTTGGTTTCATGGAGGTTACAAACGGAACTAGTCATTTCCGCTAAAGCGCTCGATTCGGGCGAGCCGGCTTTGAGGGTAATCAGTGCAGCAAACCTCGCATGCTGCTTCAGCCTCAGTGGCGGGTTTTGGCTTCGATGGACATGTGGTACCATCCCAAGATGCGAACAACTCGGTATCGCTGAGTCTTACCCGAAGCTCGGAGAGACTAATTTCGGCTGTATTTGCAATCGCCCATGGGTGTCCAGCAGAGTGATAAGACCCTTGCAAGATCCCCCTAGGCAAAATGGGGACACGACGTTTGGCTCCGCACTATCCTACCCAACGAGCTTATCCCAGAAAATGGGAGAAAGATTTTATAGGGTGTTTGGGGGAACAGCGAGTCTCGATATTTACCAACAACAAGGGGCACGATGCGGGCAGTAGAAGTGCCGCTCTGGAGGGAAGGGGCCGTCGAACATCGCAGGATAACCGAACAGGGTCTACCACCCCTCCACACCCCACTCCGCCAGGAGACCTAACCTTGCCAGAAGGCGCAGTCCATTCCGAGTTGCACCGTTTCTGCGTGGTCAATAGACCCAGAGAACGATCTTTGCGGACTTGAGTGACCATTCCCAAAAGGTGATTTGGGGCTTGGAGTTTCTGCACCAGCACCGCGGTTGTCGGTCCCGTCCACCATACTGGATGGGAGCGGCGCAACCCGGAGAAATCGGGGAACCTCACGGCTGCTGAAGTGCTAGAATATTCCATTCCGCTCACATTGAAGAGGGTCAGGGGATCCTAGGAAAAGCTGGAGTGGGGGTCGAGGGTCGGTACCGAGTTTGGCCAAACCGACTCGTTCAACTTGACCCAGCCACGCAGTGGCATAGGTACTGGCTTCGCACAACATTACTACATCCAGGGACATCTCTCAAGCAATTGACAGACTTGTGCCTCTGGGTTAGCTTCCATTTGCGTCATTTACGTTTGGGAATCCCCACCCCCCTGCGGGCTCGGAAGATTTCCGAACATTGGTTTCCTTTCTTCCTCGAAATCCCTCTTTCGTTTTCTGCAACGCGTCTTTTACATAATCGTGCTGGCGTATAGGTTTCAGTTTGGACATACGTGCACTTGTGCGCGCAGAACTTTCCAGAGTCGAAACGCCGACCGTTCGTCAGCAACAGCCTCGATTTGGCTTCTGACCACAAGCGGCGCCGCCAGGAGACCGATTCCTTGCGCACTGCGCAGTCTTTGGCCGTTGCTAGAGAGAGTGTTTCGCCCCCAACAAGTACCTTCCTGCCCAAACATCACTTGTTCGCGCCACATTGCAGCGAAACAGCCTCGTGTTGGAGGAAGCCGAGAGGGGACCCTGAGTTGACCAGCATCACTGTTGGGTTGCCGTCCTACTAGCCCGATGGGTTTCTTGACGTTGATAGATTAATGCTGTCCATACGGCTTCTTTTGCTTCGGGAATGGTGGTTTATGATGGGGGGAAAGGGTTGGTCACGGCGATGATCGTGACAACCGGGCCCATCTATGGCGGGAGGGTGGAATCGATCCCGACCGGGTTTTCCTTTGGGGTAATAATCTGGGCGCCGTGGATAAAAGAAGCTCCTTGGGCTTCTCCTCGGCCTTGGGTGACTTCAGCTTCGCCATACGCACATGGTGGCTTCGGTGGTCCAACCGGTCTGGCCAAACACCGACGGCGACTTCCCCGAACAAGCGCAGCGCAGCCCTCCGTTTTCCCCCTAACCCCATCTAACGCTTTTGGGATAAGGATCACCACGATAGCGCCGTGGCGACGACGACGACTCTGAAGCCACCTCCGCTGGTTTTGGAATCGTTCAATGAAACTTGTCACGAGAGATCACTTGATCCGGCTTTCCCGTTTTGTTTCATCTCGGCTTTCTGGGTTCGTTGTCGCTTCCCAACCGAGAATTCGGACTTAACCGCACCTCGGCCATCGAATTGTGCACCGGGCCGATATAGCGAGTCCATTCACTATCCGATCGCCTGGTTCGTAGAACTTGCGAAGGTGATGATTCCTTCGTCAACCTCGACCCGAGCTGCGCCCATAATGAAAGCCGGTGAAAGACCTGGAGCGCCCATGCATCGCTTCTTCGAGGACAACAGCACTCCGACTCAAATGTCTAGGCGCTATCAAGATCTTCAATGAATGGTGCATTGTTTAGCAGGACACAGCCCGACAACGGAAGGTGCGCCATGACAAAGTCTGTTCCGTCTCTGGTAAGCCTGAGATTACAACAGATAACTATAGACCTTAGATCCGGATCACGACTCAAATAAAATTCTTTCCTGACTTAGGCTACTAGGGGGCTGGAGCATTGGCGGACGCAACTCTCGTCATCGAATAGTCGCCGCTCTAGGCCCTCGGTATGCTGATTGGCGTCGGATTTCACAGTTCGGTCAATTAATGGCACTTGAATATTCAATTCAAGACCGTGGATATATGCAGGACCTTGTTTCTCAAGGTTTCAAATTCATATACCCGTTGCTGTCGGCGTGACTTGGGCCGAGAGGTTCTCTGAGGGTGTTTTGGCTTCTCCTGCGCTTCTCCTGCCACCAGAATCGCATAAAACGATCAATGATTTCCTTCAGGATGAAACTTGAGTTTCGTTATCTGGGTCAAACAGGGCTCTGTGCTGCCTAAAGCAAATCGTTGACACGCGGTTCTCACCCTAACCCCTTCAGGGATTTGCACAATCGACATGGCGATCGTGCCAAAATAACCAAGTTGCCCGTACCGTTTGTGTATTTGCTCCCGGAGACCCACTTCACCAGATTATTCGGCCCCGCCAATGCGGAACGACTGGAACCGTGCACGGCTGACCGCACGCTACCCTTTTGACGCGGGCTTTCTCCTTCTGTCCTGGCAAATTGCCGTTTTAGTCCTAGTTTTCATTACAAGGAAGGGACGTGATCGAAAATAGGACTCTGATTTCCAGCATAAAGAGTGAAGCGCGTCCCACATGGAACATTACGACTCCGGATACCAGGGAGGTCCCTTGAGATCCCCGTCCATTAGTTTCGTAAAAGTCACGCCCGGCCTTATCCGTATTTAGATAGGCCACCTTACGGGAAGCGTTTTCGGCGAACAAGCTATCGATCGTTGGGCAGTTTCACCTCGCCGACCTTGCCCAATCTGCTGGTCGAGAAGCCGGTCAAATGAGAAGGTCCGGGCTCTCGCACCTCTGGGAATAGCCCCTTCCAGTAGCAGTATAACCGTCTTCGATTGCCGTAGCCCGTCCAAAGTTGAAGGGTCGCCGTTAGGGTAAGGTTAGACTAAACGGTCTTTGGTATAGGTCATATCCCTTTTTTTGGACACACATTTGACCTCAGCAGTCGGGTCGGCCTATAAAATGTGCTACCAACGGCCAGCTTTCACTCCATTCACTTCCATTCCTCCCTCGTTCCAAGACCTCGTTTCACTTCTCGTGTCCTCTCTCACTCACCACATCTATCCAACCCCTCGTCCTTCTCATCACTTAAGACTTTCTCGACGCTAGCTAACTATATAGCAGACATCGAGAGTTCATAGGTGAGCGCCCCTCCATCCAGTTCATAGAATACCTCCTCATACCAGTGGGTTTACGACCTGGTATAGATTCCCATGTCGGCTCAGACCATCTTTACTCGGCCCTTTAGCCACTCGCACTTGCCGGTCCAAGTGACCCCAGCATCCGAAGCGGCAACAATCCTGTCAGGTGGCCATCCCTCAAGCCAGTCCAACATAGAAAGCGCTACAAGCACTGTTCCTCAAGGCCAAAATAACACAATTTCTGCCGCCCGTTTACAGAACACGGTCGCTCAGGTTCCTTCTCGCCAGGAATGAGATTTGGAAGTACTAGCAGCTACGGCCTTGGCTATTAAGAGGATGCAGAAACAATCGGGAGACCGACCCTGACAGAACTGGATCTTGTAAGCTTTCAGTCAGCTATTCAAGCAATCCTCCATAGCCAACGCCACTGTAAATTATTATTCGGACCATGTGTATTGCTTGCCTAATGTATATTTTCTCGTCGTGCTGCATGACCTTGATGGGCGATCTCAGTCGTATACTATGCGTTCCCATGATTCAGCCCATCCGCTTGAGCTTGACACCGCCAATAGTTTTGTGGAGGATCGGGGCTCATTGAAAATTACAGCGCGGAGATATCGTATCTGTCTCGCTGCCACATGCCACTTGAGCTATTTGAAACCCCTTGGGTTGGAGAATCGGTTTTCCGCCAGATTCGGAGCCGTAGATCGTTCGGCTAGTTCCGTCTTCTGTAAACAGCTATAGGGCGAGACCGTAGTCACTCCCAGCTTGGTCCACCACTATGGGCTCAAGTCTCGAAATTAGGGTTTCGGCTCCAACCGAACCTCCTGCAAGACCTGCATGTATGTTACTCTTCGCATATTAATCACAGTCAAAATACATACCACCCGATCTAAGTGCTCCCAGACATCTTGGACGAAATGAAGAACCGGATGAATTGCGAAGCGGGTTCCGCAATGCACGTTGAGAGCAACGTCTTGTCCGACCGATGCCCATAGCTGCTTGCAAATGTAATTTCGCTGCGTGTTTAGTGTGCTTCATTGAACAGTTAGCACTGCAGCGCGATACCTAGGACAACGTTATATAACCCGCTTCCGTCCGGTACCGTAGGTTCAATTGAGATGGCGCACTCGGCTTTGAGGGCCACAGGCGACAAACTGTCCAGCACCATTTTTTGGGCTCGTGGTAACGTCGTTGTGAAGGGTAGAAGCCTATTTCAGGGTGCCGAACCGGGGTCTCCGCTGAGTGTTTCTCAGACACAAAGAAGCTGCCTTCAACGTGGCCGGGGGACCCTGCCACCCCCCCCCCTTTAGCGAAGACCATCTCATATGCAATTTTGCTCCCTTTTTCGTCACATAAAAGGTTCTTATTGGATACTGGTCAAAAATTCCGACTTCCACTAAACAAGACGAGGAAAGCCGACGTGTTGTGGATTCTTTTCCCTTCACATTCTGGTGTACTGTAATAAGTGCTCTCGTCCGTCATCCACAAGGTTAAGATCTTTTATGCATGGTCGAAATGGCTCTAGGTTTGTTCACGATTGTCTTAGCTGGGTCCGCCGTCGGGAATGGACTCTCGTAGCATTACCGCCGTGAAATGGGGATCATTCTTGTCGATTTCTAATCAGATGATATACTACCAGCTAAAAGGGGGATTTGGGGTACAAGTCGCACAAGGCTAATCCCAATCTACATGGTTTCTTCACCCTGGTTCCAAGAGGGTCCTTCACCGCGATCAACGCCCGTCAACCGATGTGACAACGCAAGAGTGTGTACGTCTTTATGATCGTCCTAGTCGCTTTGCTCGGTTCCATGATGTATCAGAGACACAAGGTTCTTTGGGGGGGGGGGGGGGCGGAGGAGGAGAGAAATTGCGCGGATTCAAAGGATGCGGTCTCAGTCGGCCTGATCTTGTGGCTTTGACTGTCCGGATGACGAACGCTCCTTGCGGACCGTCTGTTAGGATCTGATGAAACAGGTTCGATGCAACGCAATGCCCGCGCCAGAAACGCCGATCAAGCGCTTCAACAACGCTATAAAACGCGCGCATTTCTCTGGATAGGCCAATATCCTCAGGAATTGATAGCTAGCTGTTGGCGATTTGGAGGAAATTACCTCAGCAAGTCACTGTCGAGGGACGCGCACGCGGCATTAATTCCGGTCAGGGGTGTCTGGGGGCCACAGCTTACCTAACCTCATTGCGTGGGATTCGCGCCTCAGACCTTCGTTGGATTTCCCTCCTAAGCCCCCAACTCGGCAATGTCCGTTTATGTCATCAAGGACCCGTAGGCCAGATCGGAATGGATGCATCACGCCCAAGTAGTACACGATCAGCGCGAATAGAAAGCGCAATCCAAAAGTGATCCTAATGCTGTGAGATACGGGCCTATTACAGTCCTTTATCAAGTACCCGAATATTTAATAGCTCGTTTACAGGGTTAGCACACCGCCGAAAGATGAGAGTATGTAACGAACCCTCCAAATTCGGAAAAAGCTTCGAGGGCTCCTCCGCCCCTGCAAGGGTGACCCAAATCACCCGTTTACGTCCACCCGGTACCCCTGAGAGAATGAACTCAGGGATAGAGGATCCTATGTATACGATCAGTTCGGGTTCGGCAGTAGCTCGGAGAGGAAGGAATCAGCCCCTGCGGACAACTTGCTTAGTCATATTGTTTGCATTCACTTTCGTTCATCACACGAGCTGCCGTTCCCCGGCGGCCACAGATAAACACGCAACGCACTTCCCACTGAGCAGAATTGATGGCTTCGCTCTAACAATTATATTTCCGCGCGAAAACCACTTTCCCGAATCAGATCCTTCCGCTCTTAACTGCCGTGGATTTTCCTAGCCCGGTCGGTGCGGTTCGATCAGATGGTCGAGCTTCTGAAGAGGTCAGATACTAATTAGATTCCGTTTCCTAAAGCTAGTCTCTATATCAAGGAACCGTGAATATGCTGCATCTTTCGACCGACAACGCAAGGCAGGCACAGCGGTTGAGGTTCTCCTGCATGCAGCGATCTACCAGACACCCTAGTTTCTTGCGCGATGTGTTAGATGAAGGCTAAGGGAGCTCGACGCCAACGCTGATAATCCGAGGGGTGCTTCGCTTAGCACGACGATTCGGAAATCTCCATCGGAGGATGTAGCAAGGCACCTTCCCCGCTTCCTAAGCCGCTGCAAGCCTTTGCATTCGGTAAGAGCGATTTTCACTTACGATCCCATTGCAGACTAGCTGGGAATCCCCCATACAAGGCCGCTTTTCCCGCTCCAAGGTCCATGAGGGTTGGTATATAGTCCAGACAAATTATCGCTCAATCTGGCTGTGTAGCTTCGGTCTTGGATCCTAACATGATACCATGAAGTCCTGGTTTTATGGACTCACGCTTTTGTACATGACGAGGTGACCGCTGACTCCGCTCCTGCTTGTCTGTCGGTCCTCCAAGTCCTTGTAGATATAAATATGGGACCTCGCTTCCCCGGGGTGCCTTGGAATTGCTCCAACTTATGAGGCGTATACGTACAGGCAAAAGGGCCATATGAAACAATCTTTTTTTCTGCCAATGCTCGGGATGCGTCCAGTCGGAGAGTCTCGGGCAGGCCTCTAATATTTCCACTTAGCCAAACACACCTCGATGAAACCAGTGCTTTGGTTGGGTTAGGTGGTTTAGTTGGATGGAATATTCCATTCTGTCGAATCCTCGTCCAGACAGAAAGACTCGGAATTGGGCATTCAGCTGATGTGACGTCTTCTCTTTCGGACTTCTTTCTTCCCACCCAAAGAGACGTAATAAAGACTGCTGCCACGGGCTGGTCGTTCAAGCCGGCACTATGTCTGACCCCAAGCTTCTTTCTAGATCCGTTTCGAGCTTATCTGTTGCCCTAGGCATGTCGAGGGAAAAATTGCGTTTGCGCGTGCTTCGCCACCAGAGACTTATGTGTTTCGGCCTGTCCCTCGTTATGGGCTACTCGCTACGAGCTTTCCCCGTTGATCTCATCTGAGCTTCGGGAAAATCCATGGCCCTATCATTTTTATTTAGCCATAATGTGCGACAAAGTGGGCGCTCCGAAGGAGCCCGCTTTGTCCCATCAGACTCCAGTTGACCCTGATGTTCGAGAGGTATGGAGCGGCAGCACACTCATCGTGGCTTTTCTTTTGGTCTGGTCGGAATCCCATATGAGCCCATTATCTGCATTCGGTCTATTCGACCCATTTCTTCGGACAGAAGGACGTCACGCACGCGCCATCCAGCTCTGCAGAAACCAAAGATAAGGTAAAAACCTGCACCGTCGAGTCCTTGTCCGATGACACGGAGCACTTTTGAGACATCATTTGACTTGCCCCCGTCTCTTTGGTTCTCAGCGAGAGCTCTAAAGGGTGGAGACGGGGCGAATTACCTTTCTATGGCTGTTCCGCTGGACAATTTGGGGGGGGGGGGAAGACTTTTTCGACGTTGACCACCGCTCAAATGAATGCTTATCAGAGGACGCTCTGATAAAATTAGAGGGAGGAATTTTTGCGGTGGTCATGCCTTGCATAAATGTCCTCAAGAAGGGAATAGGAGCGTATAAATATCTCGACAAACGCAATGCTGAGATCGAAGTACACACAGAACTCCTCTTCATCAACTGTCCTACACTTTCAATATTGCCTCTATACTTCCTCTAAGTCTCCGAGGACCGTCATCGCCATCATATAGAGTACGCGGGTGTCTTTCCTTCCCCCTTTACGCATAGCGATCGGTGAGACATGATGTCTTCGCTCTCCATCGGTCTCCCTGAGCTTTGCTTTCTGATAGCATCCACTTGGTGCCATGTCGTCGGAGGAAATTATCGCCCGTTCATTGGTTCATTCGCACTGCCCAGTGCATCAAATTCAAAGAAAAGCAGCCTCAATCGCGCTAAACGACTCCCAGGCAGATACAGCAATTCCACTTGCTTTAACAGAAGACCAATATGGCCGTGCGGCACCGAAGCGTAGCACAGACCCTGTAGTCAGTGTACCTTCTCGCCAGGAGTAGAAGATGATACCCTGGGCGACCCCGACGGAGGATAGAATTGCGGGTCACATTCGGGCACATTCTGTGGGGTCATTCTTCGAGAGTACCCGACTCACCTTCCTCTTTGCATCTCTGTCGGATCAAGTTTGCTCCTTCTCCCTAATGCCGTAATGTCGTCTATACGGACAACTCCTGTAACTTCGTTCCTCGTCCTTCCTACCTGTGTATGCATCGACGCGGGATGAGAATCACACCACTCCGAATGCTGAGTGGCTTAGTGTGGGCCACAATCATTAAGAATACAGCTATGTTACCTCACTGGCATCAGTGGCAGTTACATTGGAGCCGGACGCCGTTGAAGGTCCGAAGTTATTGATTTTCGTTCACGGCGATTCTTCCCCCCCAAACAAAAGTTCTTGGTTGACCCGAGGAAGCATAAGATAGAAGGTTTCGCGGTGAAAGGGGTCCTTCTGGTTGACATAATGAGCAAAACAGTTGGGTTAACGTTGGGTTTGGGTCAAGAGTCGAGACGCAACAGGGTCCAATAGTTGAACGAGGCGACTCCGTCCACATCTCAGTGCACTGACCCTGCCTCGTCAGCTTCCTGTACCACCCCATAACAAGCAGTACAAATATCACAAAGAGCTACGGACAACCATTTCCCATCGAAAGCGGATCCTCCAAGAACTTGCGTCCCTTGGTTGTTCGAGGCGGATTCCCTCCATAAGCCTTACCGTTCATGCTTTGGATGGGGTGAAATCACGAGTGTACGAGCTAAGTTTACCATTATCGCTGTGTTTTACATTTTATGATTCATCGAGAGGCAAAAAGAAAGACACGAGACAAGCCATCGCCAGGCTCACAGGTGGAAAACGTTGAACGAACCAATGCGCAACCGACGAGCGGCGAGCTCCGCCAGGGGGGCATTTCTGGGGCCCTCTTGTTCCTCTCTGTCGACGTAGTTAAGAATGAGTAAGATATTACCAAGCGAGACGTAACCCGCACTTCGGAGGCTGTAGCATGGTACCATATCCTAGAAGTGTTCTTAACTTCTGCAAATCTTCGCTTCTGTCCCGAATATTGTGTCCTGGCAAACTGTACAGCGAGTGGATGGAACTTCTTAGATTGAATTTTCTTCCACTCCAGAGGCTAGAGTGGTGGGGCAAGACCAACCTGGAACCTGTCCAGCGCACACTCTAAATTCATCACCCCTGTCAATTTCTGGTGATCGAGTTCAGGTCTCTGCATAACCACCGAGCTCTGGATCGGTCCTCCTGATAAAGCTTCCTCTACTTCTCTATATTGTATATACAAGAATGTGGATTTGTTATTTTCCCGTTAAGGGGGGTGTGAGGCTTTCGTTCATTCAGGATACTCGCGGTCGAGGAAGGATGTACAAGGCAAAGCTTCCCGCCTGTCGGGTGTTTTGCCTACCCAACAAAAGCGCCATAACCACACAAACGACCACGAGGTCGGAAGCAGCTTTAGTAAAACAAAAAAAAAAAACCCCTCATTATTCTGTTTACTGTAACGCTAGGAGAACATGCTGTATTGTGGTCACCCCTGAAACCCAAAACAATGGCCCGCGATGCCTCTCTCTCTTCTCGGGGTTCCGATGTGTTCTTTTGTTTCTCCCAAGGTCCTTCCCACGGGGAGGACAAGAGGGACGCACCACGAGCGTGTAGAAAACCCAGCCCTGAGCTTCCCTCTGAGATTCGGACTGAGCTTATCGGTTACCCGAGAGCACTCGAGAGGAAGTGCGCCCAGCGTTGTTGTGGTTTGTTTCAAGTTTCAAAGCGAACCCCCAGCTCATTACATTGCAACGAAACCTTAGAGGGGCCTCATCTGATGCAAGGTAGATACCAACACCGCCACCCTCTGACACCGCGATCACATGCATGTTTTAAGACTCCGCTTCGAACGCGGAACAAGGTCCCTAGATGCACGGGTTCTACTTTCGAAAAGCAAGGGTCGCGCAGAACCGTCAGTTTGATTTTTTCGTCGTGGTCATTGGGTGATAGGAGCTCTTTATCTGCATTTGGCTGGCTTCTCTCCAAAAAATCACTGGTGCGAACTTTTGACATTACGTTCGCTTACGCGCGCTCTGCATTGCCTGCACCAAACGTTCGGTAAGTGCCACGCTATTGAGAAGCTGCAGCTATGTGATCACGGCGTTAATTGGCGAACCCTGTCCCGTTGTGCTCACCTAGCTCAAGTCTTAGACGCGCCTCCACCTCCGCCACAGTGACGACGGAAACGACGTCGTCAAGCTACAAGTTCAGCCGCTACCTACCCCAGGATTCAGGGTCACTACGAGGTTTTCTGATGAGTGCGTTTGGAAGACCATTGCAAAAGGTCACGTCTTGCCTGGTCAAACTTCCAAATGGCGAGCTCGAGGATATATATACTCGACCAACTTCAAAGCTAAATCCGCTCACAGAGCCCTTCATCTGATTTTTTCATACTTGTCTGAGCCCTCGCTTGCTCTTCTTCCAAGTTTTGCTCAGGGTCGTTCCCCAGTACTCCACTGCTATCTTCCCTCCCCCCTCCCACCGCTTTTCCTTTCGCATTATTCTGAATAATCGGTGAGAGCTGTCGAATACCGTTTTGTTTTCGAACTGTTATGCTCGTTGCTTATGCCTTCCTCAAGCTACTGTAGAGCCGTATTGCCATGTCATCCGAAGAAAACACCTCCCGTTCCTCGGTCCACTCGCATTGCCCGGTTCAGCAAGTCCCAGCAAAAGAAAATTCACTGCCCCACAATAACGTCCAGATAGCGACTGGGACCTCGACCTCCTCGTCCGAAAACCAAGATAACCCTAGCGCGGCTCCGAAACGGGTCGCGGACAGCGTAGTCAAGGTGCCTCCTCGCCGAAAGTAGAAGTTAGCTACCAACGGACTATTTATGAGGGATCCTGTAATTTTAACATACGCGACTCGAGATTTATTGCGAAATCATGTCTTTTGTTCGAGGATATATTCCGCGTGCACGCCCCTAATTAAATTAAATTCTTTCTAGAAGCAATGGCCTTCATCTTGTCCCAGCGCCTCGGAAATATTCGCAATTCTATCTTGCTCACTGATGCTGAAGTGAGTTGTCTGGGGACTTAGATCGGGCTTGAGAATATCGGTGGTGAGTAGCGTCGCGATCATTTCTCGTAAGTGGCGCCCTTATGAGTAATGTCCCATCCCTAAATCTCCAAGAAGTCATTCTCTCGTACTCTGGTGGAGTAATTAGAAAGCTACGTACTCAGAGATGTGTGATACCTGGGCAGGGTGCTCTCCTGGTAATGCAGCGAAAGTGCCGCGCAGTGAAGGCCTGTGAATTTAATTGCTTCTCAAACTGACGTCCCATCGGACGTCTCCGAGCCCACTCCCAGCCGACGGCACTTGTGGTATCGCTTCTCCACCGATAAGGTATGAACGAGCCAAGCCGTCAGAGAGACGAGGGTGAATACATGCAGTTTTGCGGTGCTTAGAGTTGTAGTTGGTCCTCCCCCCGATATGCTCTCTGTCTTAAAGTCGTGTATCACAACGACTCTCAGAGCACCTTCCAGAGGGCGACGAAACCAGAATAAAGGGGTCTCGCAAGTTACGTCCAGAGAGCCTTCTCTGCGACCTAGCTAGGCCCAAGCCTCCACAGCATGTCGCAACCCCCAACCCCTCGCGCACATCCCCCAAATGCTCGTTACACGCTCCTGAAGTGGAGGTTAGGTTGGATGGGCCCTCACTTTCACCAGCCACGTGCGTGCGGGGACTCCCGGCCGTGGGAGCCCCCCGGCTCGCGGACCTAAGGGGGATGCGTGGGACCAACACCAACGGTCACCTTTCACCACCATCCCCCAGTCCATCCGCGCATAGCGATCTTCTTTATC
>WSTX01005509.1:0-14517 GCA_019633405.1 Tulasnella sp. 408 | reverse complement strand
TGACTGCTTCGACACCTTGAGCGTCCCGCTGGGTCCAAAAAAGTTTGGCCGCATTCACAAGCATGCCATATCTCCCTGAGGTGCCTTCAACCAGAAAATAAATGGTGAACCGGTCGAAGTCACAAAGTCTCGAGCCAAGGGGAAACCGTCACAACTCACCGGGAATTCCTATGCCTGCGAAGGCCCGCTGCATTCTGCACGGCCGAGAATTTTAGAAACTGGGATAAGTTACGAGCTGACTATACTACGTACAGCGAGCTTCGTGCCGCAATCATCGCACACCGGCATAAAATGCAGAGAACAAGAAAGCAACACAGGGAAAAGAACGGAAGTGGAACAACCCGCCGACCCAGTAGCTACGAGAGTATACGGCGGGCTGGGATTATTTACCTTGAGAGATGGAGGACCAGAGAAATGTAATTCTTGGCTCAATGAAAGTCGCGGCCTCTTATACGTCTGTGGGACTGCGTTCAAATTGCGAAGCCCCGGCACCGTAAAGGTCGCCGCTTTTGTATTTGAATTGGAGTAGGGCCCCCATCTTTCCTAGACCCTTATCGAGATTCGGAGCGCCGAGGGTGCATCCGACTTATAGGGCGAGAAATTTTACGTCCCCGAAGAAGCTAAACGGCGCGGATGCACCCCGACGCGTTGGTATTAAATGTCTCCCTCGTAGGGGGTCCTTACTCCGATTGGCACAGTCTCGCAACCGGGCATCAAAAGCGCAAGGTTTCGTGATCGAGACATCAACCGATCGAATTTCAAACCCATATAAGGGTCTTTAATCTAATCCGGGTTCAACCTCCCTGGAGCGGTCCTAGTTCTAGGCCAGTTGCAGACGTGCTCGGGGAGCATTGTCGGCATGAGATTGATCACGATAGGCAAGACTGCATACAATATAGGATATAAATCAGCCAGCCCCTTTCCATTTACAGATGCCGCAAACGAAGTAGAATGCACCGACTACCACAGACCAGTTCGCGAATCGCCGTAGCGCTGGCTGCCAAAGCACGCGGTGCCTGACTTTCTCATGACCTCGGAGGCCGACCCGAGGCGCAACCGAACCAATAGCACGTCGCTGCGGATCAATTTTAGAAAGACGATATTGTCTAAGCTCAGGTGCACCTTTGCGGCCCCGGTAGCCTCATTTCGCTCCAGAGGGACGACGGTCCGGCCACCCGATGACCCCTCTCTGATCTTGACATCCGGTTCGTTGCAACATCCTTCCTGCCCCATTCCAACCCCCTGCAGCACCTCGCATAAGCGGGCATTTAAGTTGAGACGAGAGTCTGCTTATCAAATCATTGCGCGGATAGAACACCCGGCGCGAGAACAAGGTAATAGGATCGTGTATGGCGTGCTGCTGCTAAATCATCAACCGCTCCTGCAAATTGCACAATATGTATACAAGTAGCTAAACCAAAAGAAGATTCCGAGTGGTTTAAGACATGATTCCAGCGCGAGCCATCTTGAGTTTATGCTCGATAACCGAGTATCGTGCAGCCTCCACCTTGGCGCGCGCTTCTGCCACTTTCAATTCCGCCTCTGCAACCCGCACACGGCCTTCCTTCTCCTAGTAAGAGGATTAGCAGTACGATTATAACCAACATATATGCTACTCGTACCTCGAGCTCTAAGTGCATAAGGGGGGAAGAAGTGGGTTCCGGAGGTGCTTTTGAGTTTAGCTGAGGCTTCTTGCTAAGATTACTGGGTGCTCTGCCACTCTCTTCCAGGGCTCTTCCGATTTCCACGCCCATATCATCGTCTCCTTGATTATTCTCTCGTCTGTCTTCGATATTTATATTGAAAGAAAGCCGAGTTGTTTCGGGGCTGTCTGGTTGGATATTTGAATCGTGCTCATTGTCGACCGAAAATAGTCTGGAAGGGTCATATATGTCCTGAACGCTATTCCCGCGTCTAGATCAGCCGCACCCTTCATAGGCAACTCTTTCTTACTCATTTGTAAAGGAACCCTCGCTCTCGGGGCTATGAATGGATGCTTCTTCGTTCCATCCAAATAGTTCGATCACTCGGCGCTGGTCGTCGGGCAATAGGCTATCATACCCTCGAATCTCCGCGGGACTTGAGAGCTTCTGTGGCAGGCGCTTTTTCTGCGCGTCAGTGATACATGATAAATGTCGCCTAAACGCGAATACATCAATACTGCGGCACCTTTCACAGAAGTTGACACCCACCAAAATAGGAACTCTCGCCCATCCCGTTCGCGGAGTCGAACAAAGGAGAACCGAAGTTGACCATGAAGGAGCTGACCTCCTTCTAGAAAGAACCGCTTTATCTTTCATTTTCACTCATATGAGCGATCTTTAGCTTGGAACCAACCTAGGCAATCCGTTCCTATGCACAATGGATCAGTCAAAGTCTACTGAGAGTTCGAACTCGGCTGATCTCTTACTGTTGCAAGGCTTTGGCCTCCCCGGGGAATACCCTATGGCATATACTTGAGGCTTTGGCATCTCTACAGTGTGTAAAGTGCACTATCTAAGACGCGGCTTTCACGGTCGTCGCCCTCAGCGACGTAATAGGTGAAGGACCTCTCAGGCACACATTCCAATTCGGGATTCTTTGTTGCTATCACATTTAGTGAGAGACTCGCCCTCCCATCCCCAGCCAGCTTTCACGTTTCTGAAGGACGGGATTCTTAGTACTTACGAAAAGGAGTATATTGGATCAAAATTTCCATTACATCGTCCAGAGACTCGCGATCTTTCCATACATCCCCTCCCTCCAACCGTTAAGGAAAACGGTCCGCTTGAGTATGGATGGGCAAACTCTTCCCGTAATTCAGCATCACATAACAGAAACGACTATGTCTAAGCAGCGAAAGGTAGAAAATTCAAGTAAGCACTAGCTCAATCAGACACATTACACAGCAATAATACCGCCATGGGGTAGTTTGGTCTTAGCCATTCTCAGCTTCTGCACGACAACCGCATGACGAGCAGCTTCCGCCTTGACTTTGGCTTTGGCCACCTCTAATTCAACCTCTGCCAGGCGAGCGTATGCCTCCCTTTCCTGATACAAACATCAGACGAGAAAACCTCAAAGCGGACAGTGTCTCACCTCAAGCTCCAGTTGCATGAGTAGCATTTCCTGTGTTCCCTGGGTCTGCCGTCCAAGACCTGAGGCCGAGAGTCCAGCCCATTCAGACGAGTCTAACAACATTCGGCCATAGCAAATCAGGGCTATGTCTTCTAGGGCTCGCTCGTCTCGTACCTTTTTCTTTGGTGTCAGGGGCCTCGGCACCCTCCGTTGGCTTCCTGGGCGCGAAGGCAAGTGACGATAGCTGGGCATACAAAGAGCTAAGTTCTCCACTGTCTGATATTCTATGCAAAGGTCGTGAATCGTCTTAGCATATTGCGAACGACAAATGCAGATAGCTTTAAAAACTCGTCTCTTGACCTACCCTTTCAGTTGTCCCTGGGTTTGGTTATCAGGAACCGGGGATTCAATATTTGGTTCCGATGCCGCCCAGATCGCCGACATGTCATCCAAGGATGGTTCACCCCAAGCTGGATGGATTGGTGACTCTTGGAGACGTTCTTCAAGTATGCGTTCCGCTTGAACGTTTGGTATTCCGATAACCCTTCGCGAAAGGACAGCTCCTGCTGAATATGGGTGGTATGTAAAGAGGTAGAAGCTTCACTTACGAAGACGATTCTGGGAGTGCCGAACTTGACTGCCACTCATCCACTTCTTCCTGAGGCCACCCAAAAAACTCATTTACACGAGCCCTATCCTGTGCCTTGAGGGTCTCGTAGCCCCCAAAGTCCTGGCCCAATGGGTGCTTCCTCCGGACGTTTTGCTTCTGACATGCGCTAACACATGCTAGGTGGCGCCTAGAAATACGAATTATGAGATCTGATAGTTTTGTAATATGAGTCTTTCAGGCTTAGCTGTACCATTTTCTAAACTCGTGTCCGTTGTTTTCTGCTACCACCGTGAATTGAAGTTGTCCCTTTAGAATTTTCCCTCCCTCTGGAGTTGAGCAGTGCTATAAGACAGTAGGATGAGGTGGTATACAGCTTAAACATACCAACGCAAGCAGAACCTGGGAAAAGATGGGGATATCACCCAGTGAGCCTCAAAGGATCCAACGCTTGGCCCGCCCTCCACAGACACTCACGACCGCATGGCTGAGGCTTTTTTTTCTTGGAGTATACAATCTCGTATACCATACGATTAAATATAGCTCTTTCTGAGGTTGGAAATGATGTTGATAGTTTAAGTAGAATTGCCCGAAGTTGACACGCCCCCATCACGTGCTAGACGGCCTCATACCGAAAATGGTAAAATGGGGACCTTCGAGTAACCACGATTTTATGGTCAACCACCGTTGGCATATATTTCTTAGAATGAACTGACTACCAGATAGTAAGTAGCTATTTGAACAATATAGTAGGCTGGGGGAGCGGTCCGGTATTACAGTGTCCAGGGGCTATGGTTCCTTCCATCCCCTTGTCTCCCGGAGTAAACCTTGCCTTTGAACCTGCGCCCGCTTGCAACACGCTAGCATCACATCACAGGAACCACAACGTCTGCGTCTAAAGGCCGATACGGAGTGAGTAATAATATATCAAATAGCATTGCACTCGTACCGCCTTGGAGAATACTAGCCCTCGCCATTTTCAGTCTCTGTTCAATTACCGCGCGACGTGCAGCTTGTAACTTGGCTTGTGATTTAGCCACTTCGAGCTCAGCATTTGCCAGAGAGACACGTGCCTCCTTTTCCTGATCACAGACTTAGACATGAACATCTTGAGGCTGAACAAACGACCTCACCTCTAGCTCCAGCTGCATGACTAATATATCATCATTCGTCCGCGTCTGTCGTCTCGGTTCGATGGCCGAGTGTGCGGCCCAGTCTTATTTGTTCAATTTCGGTTCAGACACAGCGAGTTCAGGTCTATGGCAGCTAGAACGTGCCTGTGCCGTACCTCTATGTTGGTTGCTTAGGACTCCGACACCACTTGTCGATCTTTCTGGCGCCAGAGAGGGGGAAGACAATTGTTCATATAGGGAGCTGAGTCCCCCATTGTCTAATATCCTAGTGAAAAAATTGGGAGTTGGCTCAGCAAACTGCATACGAGACTCGTACAGCGGGGCATTTCCCGTATTATTGCTTACCCGAGCTGCGCCTGGTTTTGGTTGTCAGAGAGAGACGACTTGTCTCTTGGTTTGAAGGATTCTCGCCTCTCCTTGGGGCCGAATAAAGGTGTGGCACCCCAGGCCCGGAGGGCGGGGGGGCCTTGAGCACTCCCCTCGGGTATGTCTTCCACCCGAACGCTTGGAGCTGTGACAGCACTTTGCGAAAGCCTACCCATCTTAGTATCTGCGACATTTCCAAGACTGGACAGTTCACTTACGAGGATGTTTTTGGGAAAGCAGAGTTTGATTGCAACTCGCTGTCGACTTCCTTGACCCAGTCAAACAATTCATCTACCCGAGCCTTGTCTTCAGCGGTCAAAGTGTCGTACCCGGGCAGGCCTTGACCCCACGGGTGCTTCTTCGGAACTCCCCTCTTTGCACTAGAGCTCCTACATGCCAAATGGCGGCTAAGAAACGCCACAATTGAGTTCTGCTCTCTTTCGTCAACCTCTATGGGAGGAGTACCATCGTGTAACCTCAATTTCGTTTTCTTTAACTATCACGGTAATTTGGAGTTGCCCCTTGAGGATAGTGCCTCCTTCTGAAGTGTAAATTGAAGACGATGAGATGGATGGCGCATTGATATCCGAGCAAAAATGTACCACGGCACGGAATCCCTGAGAAAGATTAGGATGTTGATCGACTGGGCGTTGACGGGGGCTCCCCAATCCTCTAGGGCATACTTACGACAACACGGCTGAACTAAAGGGGAGTATCCGACCTCGTATACCATGTGATGGATGTTCGACTGTTTTTAACGTTGTAAGTCTCAAGAAAAAGCGTACACGCGTTAACGCGTTGCCGAAGCAGACACACCCCGCGTCACGTGTCGAGTATCTCAGGCCCAAAATAGTAATATTAGGACCTTCGAATGTTAGCTCGATCGTACGCGAACTCTCGGATACTCGTGTCTAGTATCTATAGTTAAGATCAAGGCGGCAGAAAAGGACATACATGAAAAGCTTGGTACTTAGGGGGGCTTTAGTGGAGGAGATGAGCCTTAGCCTGGGATGGATCTGGCTGAAGGCAAGTCGGCTCGGAACCTTTGGATTTTTGATCATGACCCACAAAACGGGCGGTAGTTCAAAGCATAGCCGACTGAGGGCAAGCAGAGGAGGAACGGGCTTGTTTGTGTCTGAACCCCTACTTCCTGTCACCTGCATTGCCTATTCATGTCGGAAGGACCTCACGACATCGCTGCCTTAAGAACCAGGGGAGTTCTAAAGTGGACGCAACCAAAAAAGTACTTCTCCATATGGATGAAGTACCCACGATGCGGAGACTGGAGACCTTCGAGTAACAATCATCCGATTGGGCACCACCGATACGGTCACATATATCTCTGAGAGTAAAGTAGATATCCGGGAGTAATTGCAATTGGCTATATTAAAAGTCTGGCAGGTTAAGGAGGCTCCGAATACAGCTTATAAGGGGCTACGGTCCTCTCCACTCCCATTTCTTCGGCGTCGTAGAAACCTTGCTTTGGAACCTGCGAACGCCCACCACACTAGCATCCCGTCACGGGAATTACAACGTCTATTTTAGAGGCAGATACTAAGTAAGGAATATATTAAGCAGAATAGTCGCACGGCACTCTTACCACCATGGGGCCTGCTGGCCCTCGCCATTTTCAGCTTTTGCTCAATGAAAGCATGACGTGCAGCTTGTAATTTGGCTTTGGATTTGACCACTTCGAGCTCAGCATTTGCCAGGAACACACGTGCCTCTTTTTCCTAAGCACAGATTTAAACGTGAAAATCTCGAGACCGGAAAAGGGCCTCACCTCAAGCTCCGGCTGTTTAATAAACATATCATTCTTTGCCCGTGTCTGTTCACTTGATCCTGGGACCGAGCGCATGGTACAGTCTTATTTGTTCGGTTACATTCAACATTGCGATATCAGCTTTACGGCAGCTTGAACGAGCCTGTGCCGTACCTCTCTCCTGGTTGTTCAGGACCCCAACACCATCCGTTGACCTCGATGGCGCTTGGGAGACGGAGGACAGTTGATCATACAAAGAACTAAGCTCTTTCTTATTTGATTGCCTGTGCAAGGGCAGTGAGGTGCCTCGGCAAATTTGAACGAGATGCGTGCCGCGAGGTAATCCCCGTCTCACTGGCTTACCCGAGTTGTCCCTGGGTTTGGCTGTCAGAGAACATTGGCTTATTCCTTGGCTTCAATTCCTCCCGCATTGCCTGGGCGTCGAATACGGGCTTTGCACCCCAAGCTTGGAGGGGTGTGGGCTCTGGGCCGCTTTCTGGGGACTGCCTTCCAATTGACCATTCGGCAATGTGACAGCACTGTGCGGGAGGTTATCGCTTGTTCGCGTCCGTGACTTATCGAAAGCTGAAGATTACACGTACGGAGATATTTTGGTGGATGCAGATTTTGGTTGCAGCCCGTCCACTGCCGTCTTCGCCCAACCGAAGAAATCACTTACACGAGCCTTGTCTACGGGCGCCAAACTGTCTTATCCTAGCAGGCCTTCACCGGAGGGGTGCTGCCTTCGAACGTTTATCTTCTGACTCGATTCAATACACGCTAAGTGGCACCTGAGAAGCAGCAATGTGAGATCTTCTATCTTCCGTGAACATCTCTCAAACAAGTACCAGTCCCGAGCCAACCAGTTATTCGACCCCGCTGCTTGAGCAGTGAATTGGAGCTGCCGCTTGTGAATTTTGCCTCCCTCTGAAGAACAAATTGTTAAAGATGATTAGGGGTGCGAGGCTGGTATACACAGAAAGCGTACCAACACAAGCAGAACTTCCTAAGAAGAGCTTAAGACATCAGTCGAGTGAGCTCTGCGTGGTTCCTTTGGGGCACACTTACGACTACACAGCCGACCCACTTTGTAAGGAGAGTATGCAATTTCGTATGCCATAATGCGAAAGTCCAGCTCTGGTCAAGGTAAAAGATTTCAAGAAACGAGGTTGCAGTGCTTTCAAGGTTGCAGCGACCCCGCCCCGTCACGTGCCCAGTCTCTCAGGCTCAAAATAGGAATAAGGGACCTTCGAATAACGATCCGACTGGAGCGAGAGTACCGCGTATGACTATGAGCGTCTATGGCGATGATTGACCATAAGTCGGAGAGAAGGCATACATGTCTGGGAGTTAGAGGAGCCTCGAAAGGGGAGCACGTAATGACAAATTCATTCCTCCAAATAGTCAAAAAAAAAACACGAACGATGAGAGGTAAGCTGGTTATCTTCGAAGCTTTGTGCTGGGTAGCGGTTAGTACGGCGCGCTTTTGGAGATCTTACACGGCTTCGTCCTCATCATGTACAGTCTTAACTGACCCTGAGCTCATGCGTTGCAACTTAAAGATAAGCATAAAGGAGCTAGAGGAGAATGCAAGCTTAGATCAGCCTTCCTGGGGAGGAGCTCTTGAACTTCACCTTGTTGATAAAATCCTTCGACCGGACGTTGGCATCCGCTGAGCATATAAGGCCCCAGGTCAAACGTGGAATATTAATGACGGCGTGGGTCGTGGTGCTTGGGTTATGTTTCTCGACTCCGAGAGCTCCGGGGATGCTATTATAGCCTGCGGCAAGTCGCGTTGCAAGCGAGCTTAGGCAATGCTGGGATCCAGCTCCTAATGCAAGGGAATCAGGCCTACTCGATGCAGGAGAATGTAAATCGGACTAAGCGCTACATCCTACTCGTACCTCCTTTTGGCTCAATGTATCTGAAGCCTTGTAGTCTCGCCCCCGATGTGAAGCCCGTCATTCACCAGAGGGCGGGAGTATTGCCAAATGCAAGGTCCAAACAATGTTTCCGCACACCAGATCTGTCGGCACCAGACAACCAACGTCGGTCTTTGGGGCAGGAATCTGAGCATATTAGAGCAAGCTTTTATCCGCACAACTTCCCGATGGTTCTTGAGACTGGAGCGTCCCTAGTTGGTTGTTTGCGGTTCCAGATTGGAGTCGAACGTGAGAGCAACAGTTGCACTGCGACTCTGCGAGTTTTCCCCGGGAGTTTTCCAACCCCCGGCGTTAGGGGCATCTTCTCACTACACCATTCCCGCCCTCCTCTTTCTTCATGATTTCCGCACCTTTCATTGCACATAGGCCCCTGGGTGGTTTTCAATACCCATGAATGACGACGGGGGCTCGTGAGGTGAGTGTCTGGTCTAGCTCACAATGCCCTTCCAGAGTTGGCGAAAACGCGCCCTTCACTTCGTTCTGCCGAAAGACCATCACATCGCAGGGCCTTCAGTCTCATTATATGACCAAATCCCATGGGACACGTACGCTTATCGCATGGCGAATTGACGGCTGCACACCTGAGCAAATCACCTTCGCCGCGCGCCTGTTTCAATCTCAACTGACCCACCTCCCAGTCCACCAAGGCTCTCAATTGTACGGCGACGACATCAACCGACCACAGCGGTCTTCCTCCCGTGGATGTCTGCTTCTTATCTTTCCGGTTTCGTCAAGGTGACCATTACAGCTTGCCGCCCCACTGCCTCGACTCCCGACACTGTCAACGACAATACCATGTCTTCCTCCACGGAAGCGTAGCCATACGGTAATGATACGGCTGTACATTCATGTGGACATTATAGAGACGCTGGATAGGGTGTTGAGAGATTTTACGGGCCCCTCGCAAGGCTGGACGAAGACCGGGGGGGGGGGAGCTTGATCGCCTGAGCTGGCTGGACCGACCTCCCTAGATAGCGCCTGCGCATGCACATACGTTTATAAATCACATTCTTTCAATGCTACTTATTGTCCACCTGCAGATACTCTCCCCGAGCACAACGCTTCCACTCTCCAACGTCAAGACGCGTTTAGCTCAGGGCCAAGCTGGTCAAACACACCACCGACCACCCAAGAAGATCTTGTCGTGAGGACCGCGTAAAGAGCACGTCGTCTGGCGCTGTGGTGTCAAGCAGCGACCTGTAGCATGTGAGGGGTGGTTGGAAGCACATGCTGGCTGATGAGATTCTAACTGCGTTGGATGAAAGCTTGGAGGGATGAGCGCCCATCCAGACAAGGGAGACTCATGTCATGAATTCTGTCCCTACACTACGCATCGCCGTCGTAACTAGCGCATAATACATAGCGTTGGAAGGAGTACGATGTTCGCGTCTTCACTTCAAATATACGGAAGTCCATGAAAAAGGATGCGATGCAAAGTTCCAGAGATCGAGCGGGGCGTCAGTCTAAATGCCGATGGGTCGATGAGCCTTCGTTCCACGAGGCTTCCAAATTGGAACCCACTGTCACGATATTCGCGGCAGTCGTCGTAGACCATGTCAACGGTCTAGAGAGAGGTCCTGTAATTGAGAGGGCTCTAGAGGGTGCGGGGCGAAACAGCGACCCTCTGGTGGAGGGAATATGATGGCAGACACCATTCAAACTCCGACCGCTCTCCGCCCTAATAGGTTCCTCGCGCACTTAATTATTGAAATACGGTATAACGTAGCGAGGACACTAAGCGATAGGAAAAGCTCTTTTTACCGTAGCATCCTCACTATGGCAAGCGTTAACGCTGGTAGAAGTGATAACAAAAGGCCAGGCAGCCAAACACAAATGCTGAGACTGCAGCCTGAGCTACCAGTGCGGATTCCGCGGCGGCTGGGGAGGCGGCGGCAGATCTTGAAAGGCCGACTGCAATGACCATAAGCTGGTGTCCGCGAGCGGCGGCTGAAGAATGGAAACATATGGCATTGGATCCGGTGAGGGAGTGGGGTGAGCATTCACCGATGATTGCGGGTCAGCATTCACCGACGATCGCCTCGACGACTCCGAGATAGGGAGGGTAAAGATTGGGAGGTCGAGGAGACCTCGATGCCTCCGTCGCATGTGTTGTTTGACTGAATCTTTGCGAGGACTCCTATAAAGAAAGAAGCTCAACTCAACTAATTATCGAATGAAGGTTCTAGAAGACAAACCGATAGGTGCAGCACGATACGGGGCAGCCAAATGATTTTAGATGATGGGCTCGACATCTCGAGCGCCCAGCTGGATCCAAAAACACTAGCCCGCACTCACAGGCGTGCCATTCCTGTCTTAGATGCCTTTTGACGAAGAAAAAAGGATTTTGGATGGTGAAATTAAGCCACAAAAATCTCAAATCAAGGGTTAAACGACCAAGACGTACTGTGAATTGATGTGGCGGCGAAGGCCAACGGTACTCTGGGGCGATCCGAATGTCAGAGGCGGGAATGCTTGATGCGAGTTACAACTCGATCAGACTACGTACAGCGAGCCTCTTGCCGCATTCATCGCACACAGGCATAGTTCGTAAAAGACGAAAGCAAATAGGGAGACGAAAGAAAGTTGAGAATGCCGCCAACCTAGCAGCTCTCAACGTATGCGATGGGTCGGGGAGCTACTTGAGGTTGAGAAACTGCGGAACAGAGAGGGATATAGCGGTCGGATGGATGGAATCTTCTTTCTCGGTGTCTCGGGAGAATAACCGCCAGATCTGAGTCGCGGTTCCTCGGGACCGTGAAGGTCGCCGCTTTGTATTTCAACAGGGTCCACAGCCTTTTCTAGACCCTTGTCATCACCCACCACCAACGCATTTGTTCTCAAGGCGATATAAATCGAAACATTCTCCACGTTTACGAGAAAGCAAGATACCGAGGTGGTTCTTATTAGAGTCAAAGCCCTCTTAAGTTCTCCACTTTGGGCGGTTTTGCCGCCGTCGGCTCGGCAGCAAAATTTCATCACCGAAGCCCCAGTCAGTCCGCCCATCAAAACTAGTTGGCGTTGATAATCCACTGGTGTAGGTAAGCCCACGTTGGTGAGCGGCAACCATCGTTCTGACCCTGTTGCAGGCGTTCGAGGTCGGAGATCGACATTAATTCATTAGGGCAAACCAAGCGCGCATAGAACAGAAAAGCCGCCAGCTCTTTTTCCTCTGACGGAAGCTAGCGAGTAATGGAAGTGTGCCCATGTGTATAAGCGTAGAGTCCTAGTAGCATGCACTCCTCACTATGTATTTCATATTGAATAGGCGGTTCGCACACGAACGGTCCGAGTATGTCCAGGTTTCTTGCTATTCCCGCCACTTCGGCATTTCAGAAGCCTCGTCTTTCGACGTCCGCTCTCCTGCAGCACACTAGTATTACATCACAGGGATAACAATGTCTGAGTAGGATGAAATACAGAAAGTAAGCAAGAGCTCCAGCAAAAAGTCACACAGCTCTCGTACCGACATGCGACTTCCTAGCCCTCTCTATTTTCAACCTCTGTTCAATCACCTTTTGACGTGCAGCTTCTACCCTGCCTTCGGACTTCGCCACTTCAAGCTCGGCATTTGCGAGGCGGACACGTGCGTCTTTTATCTAATAAGTAGCAGATTAAACCATGGACACCCTGAGCCGGAAGGAGTCCTGGACTCACCTCAAGCTCCAGCCGCATGAGTAGCATTTCATCGTTTGCCTGCGCATCCTTTCTTACTCCTGAGGCGCATAACGTGCCCCAGTTGAATTCGGCCAATTGCACATCAAATGCCACGACATCAGCTCAAGGTCAATTGGAAGTGGGCCCTTTCGCACCTAGCTCTTGCTTGCTGACACGATCCATAGCCTCCGCCGACGCAAAGGCTAGTGAAGACATTTTAGTATACTGAGAGCTGATCTCTTCACTATTTGATAGCCTACTCCAAATTGTGGGCTGCCTTAGCACACTGCGAACTAAATCCATCTTACTGAACAGTCTCGGTCTCTCGGCTCACCCGTCTTGTGCTTGACTCCGCCCGTCAAAAAATGACTCCCAAACGGCCGGGACGTCGTTCAAGGGCTGTTCTCCCCAGACCGGAGGCGCAAAGTCGTCCTGCGCGCTCCCCGAAAACGCGTGATCCATGCGAACATCTGGCGATCTGAAACCCCTCCAGGACATCCCGCCCTCCTCAATATTAACGAGCCGTGAAACGGAGAACTAGACTCACGAAGCTGGTCTAGGGAGTGTATAGCTTGTGGACGGGCCTCCTTCATTCACCCACCCAAAGAAATTGTTTACTCGAGCCTTGTCTTCAGCGGTTAGAGTGTTGAACCCTATCAGGTCTTGGCCTGCTAGGTGCCTCTTCAAGATCGCCTCCTTCTGACTCCGTTCAATACATGCAAAGTGACGCCTAATGATTCAAAGCTGAGATCTGCTTCTTTCCCAGTCCTTCTGTGAAGTTGATACCATTGTCCAGGCGTCTTGTATTCCGGTCCTCGTAGCCTTGTGAGTCGAACATGTCCCTTGAGGATTTTGCCTCCCTCTGAGCAGTAGACTCTGGAAGTTACACGGAATTGTGGTATTGATAGATGCATTAGACATACCAACGCATTCAGAAGCTAGAAAGTAAAACGATTGAGGGTTGAAACGAGCTCCGCTATCCCTCGGGCTCCACTTACAACCGCACGCCTTACCCACTTCGCGAGTGTAGTAGCCAATTTCGTAAACCATGATGAGTGCTTGAGCTCTTCTTAAGGTGGAAGGTTCCGAGTAACGACGATGACGCGTTGAGCGGTGAGTGAACTGAGGTTGCCACGCCTTCATCACGTCTCAGTCCCAAAATAGTAAATCGGGGACCTTCGAGCCCCGACCTGACCGTAGTTGAACTTTTGCATACTCGGGTTTGGTATCCATAATTCAAGGAGAAATTACGCGTAATCTGCGAATGAGAGTAACTAGCCATACATCACTCTACATAACCGAAAGCGGGCACAAACCTGGCCCTCGCAAATTTCACCACCTAGGCTAATCACGATCTCTCCCCTTCATTATGAAATTATGATACAGCTCCGCACGACTATCTATAATTGATATAGAGCTCTGGACGAAGAAACCTGAAGTCCAATATGCACTCTTATCATTGTACTGGGGATGAGCGGGCCGAGAATATCTCTTCCTAGATCCAGGTGCTGTGAGACCCTGCTCTGCACGCTGTAGGACGGCTTGACAGTCGTGAAGCATGGGACCCCTAATGATGTAACTAAATAAATAAAAGCCATTCCCTGAGCAATGAAACTTCCGATGGAGGGTTACGTCGGATAGGAGGCGTTCTGTGAGTTTCTTAGTCAATCGAATACACCAGGTAATAGACGGCTAGACATAGGTTCAAGGCATAATTCCAGCCCGTGCCATTATTAATTTATGCTCGATAACCGCATACCGTGCGGCCTCCACCTTGGCATGCGCTTCTGCAACCTTCAACTCCGCCTCGGCACAACGCACGCGACCTTGCTTCTCCTAGTCAAGATTCCATTAATATAGTCTAAGTGAGCGTAGAGGCTAACCATACCTCCAACTCTAACCACATAGTGGACGAAGGAGCAGGTTCCAGAGGTCCTTCTGCATTCGGTCGAGGGCTCTTGCTCCGTTGATTGGCTGCTTGGATGTTACTCTCCC